>LYNE01003419.1:26987-38567 GCA_001662545.1 Rosa x damascena | reverse complement strand
ATTTATTCCCCCCCTCCTCCCCCCTCCCCCCAAAAAAAAACTTTTATTGGGGGGTAATAAATGTTTATTGGGGAGGTAATAAACCTCTCCAGTGACTTATGAGATTTCCGACGACCTCTTTGGGGACCTCCAGTGAGGTTTAATAAAGTTTTACTGCCTCTCACCACCAGTTATTGCATATTGTTCAGCCCCATTTTGAAGCTTTTGGTGTCGACATACAGAAGGCTTCTTGCTCAAGTTCTGCTGCTACTAAATCCTCATTCCAGCTGCTCAAACATGTCGAACCTAGGCCAAGCTGTTTCTGCAGGGATCCAGAGTGTCATTGATCCAGGTGGAGTCCTAGTGCCACTAGGAAAGCTATTCTACAGATTATGTGTGGTTGTTGTGCGGCTGGTTTAATTGTTCTTGATATGTTGTTGTATGAGATGATCTTGGTTATTGATGTATGTTGTTGTTGCATCTTGGATTTAACACTTCAAAGTCCTACCCCCTCCGAAACTCCCTTCACAGCAGCATGCTTCTTCTGCTCTTCAAACCCAAGCTGAAAATAGAACGAAATGTAGGCTTCACAGCAGCATCAAATTATCAACAGCCATGCATGCATACATTGCCACATGTTCTAGGCTTCTAACACTGGAATAAACATCTATGGTGACCTATGAGATCAATAGCTTGAAGATATTTTTGAGAATTTAGTGCTTGTTTCTAGCCTATATAAACATATGATCTGATCATATTTCCGACAAGCTTTAAGATCAATTGCAAAACTGATCCAAAGCTCCCTTAGTTGAAGAGAAAACTCAACTAAAACTTCCCACACAAATCCTTCACCCTTTTTCTCCTATGAAGTTTTCTTTTGGTGAAAGAAGTCCAAAGCTTGATCACAAGATCAAAATCTACACTTCACTTCTGAGTTCTTTCAGTAAGTACATGAATACATTTCTATACTCTTTTGTCTTTAAGATTTATCAAAATGCATAACCGATGATAAAATGGAAAATGATCTGCTTTGCTGCAAACTTATATTTTCGTACATAATAAAGTTTGTTTTGTCAAAACTAATTACAGCACTAAATTCCTCTTGAAAAGTGATTTAGTTTAGGCTTTTGAATCACTAAAAAAGGTTAAGAAATGAAGAAGTTATGGTTAATCAAAATTTTGCAACTAGTAAACTCGCTGGAAATCTCATACAGCTATCACAACTTCAAAAATTCATATCCCCCTCATTTCTTAACCATTTTCTACAAACTTTATATCAATTTGAAGCTTAGGACCTCTACTTTTAATCTGGAAAGTCTGAGAAGCATTAGTAATTTATACAGCACGTAAGGACCTAGACATCAAAGGTTAATATCAAGAATATCGGTCTCTGCGCTGTTCTAGTTCTTCACCATTTCTAGACTATATCACTTCGAACTGGATTACTTGACTTATTCCATTGGATTCCTTGTGAAAAACCCTTTGAATTGGTGTACTCATTTGATTAATTCAGACTTGTGATGGACAACATAACCCATTTTGAAGTTTGATGATTCTAATCGGAGAAACATGAACATGGTCGATGAACTTCAATGGATTTGGACATTAGGACTGAAATACTAACTGTAATATAATTTTCTTAAACTGTGTATAGTTACAAATTAATGCTTGTGCTTTATTATTACATATTTTACTTGATTTCAGTTATTTACGTATAAGCTTATTTTAATAATGTTGTTTGCTAATGAATTTACTTATTTGTGTTATACAATTATGTTACATGTGTTTTCATATGAGATTATTCCTAAATATATGTCCTTGTGTGTGTGTGTGTGTACATATACATATGTTACGATCTATAATTCATAAAGATTGTATTTTGTGAATTTGATTATGTCTGAGAGGTTGTGAAGTCGGGTGATTAGTACTACCCCGTGCTTAAGTGAATTACTGGTAAAAGTGTTTTGTGATATGAGAAGTTAGCCTAGGCCCTAGTCCCTACAGATAGTGCACTATTATACTCATAGGAAGGAAGTGCCGACCTTGAGTATACATACTTTGGTAGTGTCCTCAGTATGTTGCGGCTTACCCATGCTTTGGTATTATGGACCCTAACACGTGGATTTATGAATTGTTACCAGTTAATCTGAAATATTCACTAAGAAGAGAAGTGTACTTATATTATTTTGATCAAATATATGTTCAGGATATGTTATCAATATGTTACGGTGTTAGGTGAAAAGAGAATCGTGCATGCATTGCTTTGAGGTTATTTCATATATTATTGCTGCAATATTTGTTGGTTCGATAATTAAGGAGATGTGACTATGTGATTTATTTCCAGTCTCATAAACATTCACGCAGATGAATATATTTGAATATATGCATATGTTGTGTGTATACATATACATATTTAAAAACTGGTGCGAACGTATAAATGGTTCTCAGTACATTTTTACTTGGTTGTTCAGTTTTGATTTCTTATAAGACACATTAATATAAGAATGCAAGTTGTGTACTTACTGGGCTTCTGTTGCTCATGATGCTACACCTTCTTGTTTTCAGGTATTGAGTAGATGCTTGGGGAAACGGGATGAACCTACTAAATAAAAGAATATTTTCTATTACTATTTCTAATGACTACGTGTATCGTTTTAAATTTTGCTTAGTTTTGGTTTGTAAAGATAATAATGATTTCATTTTCTAATAAAAGTACTATTCAGACATATAAATAATTTCTTTTAACTTCGGTTGATCTATTCAAGAATGAAGTCTTATTTGTTTTGACTCACGTCACAAATTCACGAGCCATATTTCAGTACAATATTGGCCTTGAATTTGGGGGCGTGACACTTAACCAACTCGATCACCTTACTAGACTACCAAGTCAACTTAATAGCTTGGTCTTAGAAATTGTTGAAAACTGATTTTTACTGCTTGTTTCTAGTCTATATAAACATATGATCTGATCATATTTTCTACAAGCCTTAAGATCAAATGCAAAACTGATCAAAAGCTCCCTTAGTTGAAGAGAAAACTCAACTAAAACTTCTCACACAAATCCTTCACCCTTTTTCTCTTAAGAAGTTTTCTTTTTGTGAAAGAAGTCCAAAGCTTGATCACAAGATCAAAATCTACACTTCACTTCTGAGGTCCTTAAGTAAGTACATGAATACATTTCTATACTCTTTTGTCTTTAAGATTTATTGTCACGTCCCGAATTTCGAATAAAGATATTCGAATCCGAAACGCGATAACATAACCAACTTCCTGAAGTTACGTAGAAACTTTTTCAAATAAATCCGAGCAACAACAAAACGTCAACAAAGACTCGATCACTTAAGTTGAATATCACATCAACAAGTGTTTACAAATTAAACTGAACAACAATTGAATAAGTAAACAGGCTCACCAACTCTCTACACAGTGGAAGACTAAAACAAAATACACTTCTACGTCCAAGCTACAATAACTATAAAACTTCAGCTTCGACAACTGTAACTCCGACCTGCACAATAAACCATACACCATGGAATAGTGCACCGGGTTGAAACGACAAACCCGGTAAGCTTTTGCAAGCTCGTAAGAGTAAATTCAATTAAAATGACTCACGTCACGCATGCTTATAATGTCTCAGCTCTTGAGATAATTAAAGCAACAACATTAAACTCCACAACACAACCAAGTATCCAATCACACTAGGTAAAAATCGGTAATCCCTGCATAGAAAATTTAGTTCAGGAGATCACCAAAGTCACACAATTCAAATTATAGCAACTCCTGCATATAGTTTAGTTCAAGAGATTATCGAGAAGCACACAATCCAAATAGAAATCATAGTAATCCAAATCTCATGTATAAATTAAAGAAAGAACACCAGAAACATTCTCCAAAAACTACGTACTCATGATGCAGTAACACAGTTATCATCATGACCGTACGCATACGACAGACTACGTACTCCTGATGCAGTAACCCAGTTACTATCAGGACTGCACGCATACAACAGACTACGTAGTCATTCACACAGGAATGACTACTAATACCAACTATAGTTCATACGTATTAAAACCAAGAAATTCATTTTTCTTACCAGTGAATCGCAGTCCTATGAACCGTAGTCGATCGAGTTCATATCATTTGAAAACAAATCTCATTTATGAAAATGATTTCACAATTTATCAATTAAACCGAATAATAATGTAACTCGGTTCGTAAATGAACCACGTTAGATTTACTCACCTCTAACTCCTGCTGCGTCTTCTCTTACAGCAGATAAGGGATCGAATACGCTCCGTCAATCACCTAAGTACAATACGATTTTAACTTAGTCCACGAATCGAAAACGATTATATTTCGAACTCCCATTTGCCCTAAAATTATGAAAGTAATCCCGATTGAGACGAAACTTCATCCGAGACCACTCTAGGTCTCAAGAATACTTATACGATCAACATATCAAAACTACAAGTCAATCGGACGGCCGGATCCTCACGGATCGAAACCGAACCAATCAAAAACCGAAAAATTCACAACTTAATCATACAATATCCGAAATTTATGAATTATATATGCAAACGATCGTATCGACATGTAGAACACAAACATGGACAGAAACTGTTCTTAGGGTGGCTGGAAGTGGCCGGAAACCACCACCACAGTGGTGGCGCCGCCGCCCACCCAAAGTCAAAATTTGACAAAACTTCCTAAACAAAAGTTCTTCATCTCAACTTCAATTTCAACTTTCATAACTAGCACACAGTCTAAATATAAGCCAAATTGTTGAATTTTACCTCGATAGCTTAGAAACCTGAAGAACCCTAGTTTTGAAACCTCCAAAATTCGATCTCCACAGATCGATTCGCTGCAACCCACCTTGGAGAAAATGATCTACGTCCCTTGAAGTGCAGAATCCCTTTTTGAATCGAAGCAAATGGTGGCCTGAGGAGGGAGAACAGAGTGAAGCGACGGGAGGCGATTTCCTGATCGGTCGCACAGATTTACGAGCTTATAACTCGATCTACAGTTCGAATTTTGTGTTGATTCCTTCAGTAAAATTGTAGACGAGTTCAAGGCGGGCAAAATCCCTTTTGGAATCAAGTCGATTGGTGGCCGGACGAGAGAGAACGAAGCCGGTGAAGGGAGGCGATTTCCAGATTGGGCTATGCAGCTTCTCGACCTTGTAGCGCCCTCCACAGTTCGTTTTTCACCTCGATGTCTGAGGTTGTAGGCGACGCGTCAAGGCGAGCAAAATTGCTTTTGGAATCAAGTCGATTGGTGGCCGGATGAAGGAGATATGGCCGGAAGAAGAGGAACCAGATTTTCCATCGAAAATGGAGGAGATCGAATGGAGAATCCGGTCTTCCAAAAATAGAAATTTTCGGGTTTTTGTTATTTTTTTTTCCGGATTTTTCCTATTTAACCAAAATCGAAACGTTTTCCAAATGCCATAACTTCTTCATACGAACTCCGATTTTCGCGTTCCACATATGCCTGAACTCGTATCTATGCGCTCTACGATTTTCGTGAAGGAAGTTCTCACAGAATAAAAAGTCAAACTTCGTAACCACGAAATCGTACAATTGAACACTTTAATAATTCCCAGAAATTTCAAGAAATTATTAATGAATTTTCGGGGTATTACATTTATCAAAATGCATAACCGATGATAAAATGGAAAAGGATATGCTTTGCTGCAAACCTATATTTTCGTACATAATAAAGTTTGTTTTGTCAAAACTAAATACAGTATTAAATTCCTCATCAAAGTTCTTCAGTTTAGGCTTCTGAATCACTGAAAATGGTTAAGAAATGAAGAAGTTATGGCTAATCAAAATTTTGCAACTATTAAACTCGCTGGAAATCTCATACAGCTATCACAACTTCAAAAATTCATATCTCCCTAACTTCTTAACTATTTTCTACACTCTTTATATGTAAGACCCCGGAAATTCGTTAATAATTTCTAAATGCTTCGGGAATTTTTAAAGAGTTCGTTGATATGATTTCGTGGTTCGTGGATGGAGCGGAAGTATTTCGGATGATTATTTATTTAAAAAGAATGGTTTTAGGGGGGTTGCGAAGGTTGACATTTTAGGAGTACGGAATTTGGGAAAACTTCCTTCACGAAAGTTGTAGAGCGCGTCGATACGAGTTCGTGGACTTGCGGAACCCGAAAATCGAAGTTCGTATGAAGAAGTTACGAATGTTTGAAGTTTGGGGATTTTTCTATAAATATAGAAAAAATCCGGATTTATTCATAAATCTCAAAAGTTTCAGAAATTATATTTTCCTCCCCCATTCTCTCCGTTCTCTCTCCTCTCCCACGCAGCCGACCCGGTCGACCCGACAGGACGCCAGCGGCGCCGTCGCGCATCCTCCGGCCACGACCCGGCGCTTCCTGTGTTCGCCGCGAGACGCCCAGTCGACCCCAGTGGTCTCCTCACCCCGCCGCCGCCCCCAGGCCTGGATCGAAGAAGCCCCAGCCAGCGAGACCCGACCCGGCCGGATCTCCTCCGTGCCGGCGTTGCACGGGCCGATCCTTCCCATTTTCATGATCTCATCTTCCTCCTGATCATCCCCATGTAAGTCTTTCATCACGATTTTGAGTGTAGAACGCTAGATCAAGGTTTGACTTTTTCGACGTCCCTGATTTGATCTAGGATCTGATCAGACGCACGGGATTAATCCAACTTCCAGGCTTGATCTAGGACGATCTATACCAATCTTGCTTAGCTCCAGGTATGAAAATTGATCACCCTTTTATTTTGAAGAAGTTTGTAGTTGACAACTTTCGCATCGGAGGTGGTTGACCGGCGTTGACCGCCGCGTTGACCACCATCTGACCGCCACGTGTGGCAGCGCGTCGGACCATTTTTTGAGTTTATATTATCTGGACGATGATCTATGCATCCTTACGAGCGTTTTGATATATCACAAGGTTATTTTAGAAAAAGTTGATAAATAGTGGATTTACGTTTTGACGTTACTATTTACGATTTTTACGTTTTATCTTCGTTTTACGATATGCGGAGATCAGACCATCGGTTTTGCTTCAAATTTTAATATGTTGATCGTATGACTGTCCCGATGACTTTGTGTGGTCACGGCCGAAGATCCAACTGTTGGATTTTCGTATAATTGTAAAACAGTGATTAGGGAGGCGATTCGTGAGAATTCGTCCGTCGGATTTTCATATAATTTTGAGGGGATGTATCCAAGGGCGATCTGTGAGGATCTGACCATTGGATTGTCATTTAATTTTGGTCCGACCGTTGGATCGTTATTTAGGTGTGGTTTATGAATCGGTTGCTAAGTTAGGATCGTGTTTGATTAGGTGATTGACGAATCAATAGGTGGACGATTACGGATCGTTGTTTTTGGGCTGTTGAGAAGACTCAGCTGGATTAGAAGTGAGTAAATCTCACGTGGTTCATTTACGAACCGAGTTATTTAATTGTCGGAATTGTTTGATAATTGTAAATCGTTTTCAAAATAAAGTTTTGTTTGAAATAATATGAACTTGATCGACTACGGTTCATAGGGCTACGGCTCACAGGTAATGAAAATGAATTTAAGTATAAAATGAATTTCTTGGTTTTAAATGTGTGAACTATAGTTGGTATTAGTGGTCATTCCTGCGTGAATGATTACGTATATATATATTTACGTGGAATATATATATATATCTGGATGGTGTGGCATTGTGATATGTATATCTTTGATGATTATATTGTTGAAAGAGTGATTTAAAGTTGTGATGTGACATTTGTGAGTCGTGAGGGTTTTCCTTAAATGTCTTGTTCTGAGGACCAAGTGGTCTGAAGTCCGAAGGTTACAGTGGGAACCTGGGTTTTGTTCTGAGGGCCGAAAGGTCTGAAGTCCGAAGGTTACAGTGGTAAACCTGGGTGTAATGACATCGGATGCTTGCACCTTGGCCAGGGGGACAAGTTACGATACAATTAGAGCTCTAGTCTGTCTGCAGTTGTACTTCTTGGGGGATAACTTTGTGTTATGGCACTCAAGGGTACATGTTTTTAAAAGAGAGTTTCGAGTGTATGCTTTCTTTTGTTGTCCGTGGAGGGACTTGATTTTATATTAGGGTATGAGTTGAGATAATATGATTTATTGGGTGTTGATGGGTGATCATCGACTTTAGTTTGGAGTTAATGGGTGATCATCGATTTTAGTGTGAGTTGTTTGACTTCTTTATTGATTTTCCGTTTCATTCTAATGGTTGACTTTAAGTGTAATCTCCTGAACTAAACTTTCGACGCAGGGATTACTATAAATTGAATTTGGTGACTTTAGTAATCTTCTGAACTAAACTTTCGATGCAGGGATTACTATAAATTGAATTGGGTGACTTTAGTGATCTCCTGAACTAAACTTTCGATGCAGGGATTACTAATTTTTACCTTTTGTTATTGTATGTTTGGTTGTGCGTGAAGTTGAATGTTGTTGCTTTAATTATCTCACGAGCTGATAAATTATAAGCATGCGTGACGTGAGTCACTTTAATTGAGTTTACTCATACGGGCTGAAAAGCTTACCGGGTTTGTTGTTTACATTCCCGGTGTACTATTCTATGGTGTAGGGGTTTTTGTGCAGGTTAAAATATCGGGTGATCGTTATCGAAGCTGAGGTGGACTTTCAGTCACGTGGGTGTAGAAGGGCGCTTATACTTATAGTCTTCCGCTGTGTAGTGAGTTGGTGAGAGTGGTTACACGTTGAATTGATATTCAGTTTAATTTGTAAACTATTGTAATGTAATATGTGACTCTAAAGAACGAGTCGGTATTGACATTGTGAGTTTAGTTTGTTTGTTGCTTAGTTTAAATGAAAAATTTTCTAAGAGTCTTCTTGTGATTGTTTGTTCTCGCGTTTTGGATTTGAATATCTTTATTCGAAATTCGGGGCGTGACATTATATCAATTTAAACCTTAGGACCTCTACTTTTAATCTGGAAAGTATAAGAAGCATTAGTAAAATATACGGCACGTAAAGACTTAGACATCAACGGTTAATATCAAGAATATCAGTTTCTGCGGTGTTCTGGTTTTTCGCCATTTCTGGACTTGGACACTATGGACATGTTTACATGGACTTTACTATTGAATTCCTTGTAAAAAAACTCTTTGAAATGGTGTAATCATTTGATTAATTTGGACTTGTGATGGACAACGTACATAAGACATTTTGGAGTCTGATGACTCTAATCGGAGAAACATGAGCACAGTTGATGAACTTCAATGGATTTAGTCGGACATTAGGACTGAAATACTAACTATAATATAATTTCTTAAATTTTGTATAGTTACTCATTTAATGCTTGTGCTTTATTATTACATATTTTACTTGATTTCAGTTATGTATAAGCTTATTTTAATTATGTTGTTTGCTAGTGAAATTACTTATTTGTGTTATACGATTATGTTACATATGTTTCCGTATGGGATTATTCCTAGGTATATGTCTTTGTGTGTGTGTGTGTACATATACAGATGTTAAGATCTATAATTCATAAAGATTCTATTATGTGAATTTGATTATGTCTGAGAAGTTATGAACCCGGGTGATTAGTACTACCCCGTGTTTAAGTGAATTACTGGTAAAAGTGTTTGTGATATGAGAAGTTAGCCTGGGCCTTAGTCCCTACAGATAGTGCACTGTTATACTCATAGGAAGGAAACGCCGACCTTGAGTATACATACTTTGGTAGTGTCCTCAGTATGCTGCAGCTTACCCGTGCTTTGGTATTATGGACCCTAGCACGTGGATTTATGAATTGTTATCAGTTAATCTGAAATATTCATTAAGAAGAGAAGTGTACTTATATTATTTTGATCAAATATCTATTTGCGATATATTATCAATATGTTATGGTGTTAGGTGAAAAGAGAATCTAGCATGCATTGCTTTGAGGTTATTTCACATATTAATGCTGCAATAGTTGTTGGTTCGATAAGAAGATGTGACTATGTGATTTATTTCCAGTCTCATAAACATTCACGCAGATGAATATATTTGAATATATATGCATATGTTGTGTGTATACATATACATATTTAAAAACTGGTGCGAACGTATAAATGGTTCTCGGTACATTTTTACTTGGTTATTTAGTTTTGATTTCTTATAAGACACATTAATATAAGAATGCAAGTTGTGTACTTACTGGGCTTATGTTGCTCATGAGGCTACACCTTCTTGTTTTCAAATATTGAGTAGATGCTTGGGCAAACGAGACGAACCTACTAAATGAAAGAATATTTTTCTACTACTATTTCTAATGACAACGTGTATCATTTTAAATTTTGCTTAGCTTTGATTTTGTAAAGATAATAATGATTTCGTTTTCTAATAAAAGTACTATTCAGACATATATATAATTTCTTTTACTTTCTATTGATTTATTCAAGAAGAAAATTTAATTTGTTTTGACTCACATCACAAATTCACGAGCTATATTTTAGTATAATATTGGCCTTGGATTTGGGGGCGTGACAAAGGTGCTGTCTACTGTGAGCACCATCATCTTAGGTGCCGAGCCCGGCCCACGATGTGGTAATCGTGTCGCCCTGCGGGGTCTGTGATAGTATGAAACCTTGTGACAGTGAATTATCTGCTGGTATGTACAAGTCTTCCAAGTTCCCGTTCAAGATGTTTCTTGGGTGGGGACTTGAATAAGCTATCTGGCACAAGGAATCATAGTTAACTGTGCCCATAGGAAGTCCCCCAAGTTCTCGATAAAGGAATATCTTGATCGGTGGTTTTAAATTTGGTCATTGTAGGTAGCTAAGCTACAGTGGTATGTACCCGTTGAAGTAAAATGAGGACTTGAGCCTCTTCTACCCAATGGGATGATTTTAGGGCTTGATGCCCTTATACCCGATGGGGTAGGACGAGGGCTTGGGCCTCCTGTACCCAATGGGGTTAGAAGAGGGCTTCAGCCTCTCGTACCTAATGGGGTAGGATGAGGGCTAGGGCCTCTTATATCTGATGGGGTAAAATGAGGGCCTGAGCCTCTTGTACCCGATGAGGTAGAACGAGGGCCTGAGCCTCTTGTACCCGATTGGGTAGAACAAGGACTTGAGCCTGTTGTACCCGATAGGGTAGGATGAGGGCTAGGGCTTCTTGTACCCGATGGGGTAGAACGAGGGCCTGAAACTCTTGTACTCGATGGGGTAGGATGAGAGCTTGAGCCTCTTGTACCCGATGGGGTAGAACGAGGGCTTGAGCCTATTGTACCTGATGGGGTGATATTGGGGATTGATGCCCTGGTACCTGATGAAATAAACACTTCTTTGTGTTATGCATGCAAGCCAAGTGTCGCGTGGGTTCCCAAGATGAGAATAAATGCATGTCTCTTCAATTATTTGATGGTTGCGTGTTGTAACGACCTATACTTTTAATAATATTAAGAAAGTAAAATATAGTGAATATTATTATTTTTGCTTGACTATTAACTTATATTCTTAATTATGGGTGTGTGTATATGTATAATTGTTTTATGGTGTGATATCACACACATCACCAAAACGTGCTGTATGGATATATGCTATCTCTATATTTATAGACCGGCCAGCCCATTATTTGTGT
>LYNE01003419.1:1306-20247 GCA_001662545.1 Rosa x damascena | reverse complement strand
TGGGACAACAGAGCAAGTCTTGGATTGCAACCAAATCAAGTAGTAAATATGTGAGTCATCACAACAGCATTTGTCTAATAATTTTAATTAACTGACAGAATAACATAATCTAGAAACTAGAGTCTTAAGATGACTTGGTGTAAAGGCGGATGCCAAAAGCCAAACCCAATGTGGCAATGGGAACAAGGAACTGGGGAAGTTTGATGATGAAATCTGAAGTCTTGTCTTGATTGTACTGAGGCTGCTTGGGAGGACTGTATGTGGTCTTCTTGGGGATAGTAGAGGCATCGATCTCTCCCACATAAAGGTCCTTCAACATGTCTCTGGCTTTATCACTGTGACCCACGTCTACGAAATCATCAGTTGCATCCTTCCCTGTTGCTGACAACAAAATATCATCAGCACCAGGATGCTCCTCCAAGAACTTGGTCACATCATAAACCTTGCCATTGATGATTAGCCAGCAGCAGTCTTTCTCGGTGTTGTGGTCGGAGACCTGAGCCAAAGTGAAGACCTTTCCATCGCCACCCATTTTGCTCTTCTTGAAATCTCCGATGCAACCAAGGCACTCTTCCTATTACATCAATCCCCATCACCCCTCTCTTTCTCTTATAATTGCTACATTGGCCAGCATAGGGCTGGCTCAGTTATCACATTGTTAAGTGAAAACAAGAATGACAAACACTTTTATATAATTACCAGGGGAAATGTCATATGTATGAATGCATTGATACGTAGCATCATGCAAAGATGGTTTCATCGGAAAAAAGCAAGGTAGGTTGACAAATAAGGGGCAGTTCATCAGATTTCCTCAATTCTTTCTTGTTTTTTTTCTTCTTCTCCAAACTATAATTAACTTCGAGAAAACATCTCATTTGTTTGTTTCAAATATAATGCTCATAAGAACACACTAGTTTCTTTTAATTTTTTTTCTTTACTAACTACCTTCAACTGGGCTTGGGCCTTTGTCAAGTTTGACCCGTCAGTTTTGAGTTTGGATCCGGTCCGGATTTGGATCCGAATTTGGGACCCGGGTCATATTCAAATCCGGATCATGGATCCGAGACAGCTACTCATATTGATCTGATATTTGTTCTGGTTTTTGGGAGTTCGTTTGCTAATTTTCGAGTTTCTGACACCCTCGGTTACTTTCAAACTACCGGTGAGCGAATCATCTCTCCTAGGTGATTATATCACCGGTTACGGTTACGGTTACTATTATATTTACATTGCTCCCGTGACATATGCAGTGCAGCGATGTCATCCGACATCAAGTCACATGGTTACCTTTCATTTTAGATGCGTCTGTGCATCTTGCTATCCTTTATTGTTTTCCTAGTTTATAGATGCGTTTGTGCATCTTGTTATGCTGTATTGTTTTTTTCTTTCGATGCTTTTGCATCGTTTTTTGTACTTTTCAGTTTCATCTAATATAGTTTGTCGTCGTTCCCTTCAACAAAAAAAAAAAAAACTACCTTCTATACTGAATATAATCTCAGACTTCTTTTTAAGACTTTTGAGAGGCAATGGTTTCTCGAAGAGACAGATCTGGTTCAAATGCCTACGACATATATAAGGGGAGGTAACCGGCAGCAGGCAACTTCCTGAAAAATTTGCCGGTGAAATTTAATTTAATTTTCTTGATTTTGAATATAATCTATTACAGACCAAAAGTGTTGTCCCCAAGTAGATTGGGACCCGTAATTCACATGGTCAAGATATGAATTTGTGAGTACTGAGTACTCTCCATGGATATGATCGAGTAGAGAGCCACTGAAAGAGCCAAAGAAGCTTTTGTTTTGTTTAAGCATCCTATAAAATCATTTTGTACTGCCGAAAACATGGAAATGGCGTAACAGCTGCTTTCTCAATTTACAAGCAACCATGCACCCAGTTATAGCAAAACAGATAAAAAGCTCAAAGCAACTTTGCGCTTTTAGCTTCTAGTATAATTTGTATTTGTGTTGAAACTTTCCAACCAGAAATTATACAAGCCATGGAGAACCAAGTTCTCTTGCATCTTTCACTTTCAGTACTTCTCCTAATAGTCCCCATTGTAGCTCAACAATTTGCATGTGACACCAAAGCTTCCACGACTAGCCAATTTCCCTTCTGCAACACTTCTCTGCATTACGAGGACCGAGCCAAGAACAAACAATTATCACATTGTTAAGTGAAAAACCAGAATGACAAACAATTAATTCATTATACACCCAATTCCTAAAAATCTAATGGAAAAAACCCACCTATTATTTCTTTTCAATCTACACCCAATTAGCGGAAGGGTATGTAATGACTTATTCATGCTTGTGTTGAATATATTATTTTCGTCTAATGGGCTTGATTCAAAAAATTATTGTCAATTAGGATAAAATATTAGATTTTATTTTTCGAAGAATTACAAAAATTGCCATAATTTAAATCTGATAAACAAAGTCAATTAAAAAGATTAACGTCATCTTTAAATACTTTAATTGTAATTTTTTTATTGGTCCCATTATTATCGCAGTTTTCATTAAATTCATCATGATTGCTAGAATTATGGAGTTTTTCTTTATATGATTTCCTAAATTTATAATTTAAACTTTCTATTTTAAAGGTAACTTTCTGTTTTAACTTGCAATCTAACTTTGAAGGTAGAGGTTTAAATTTTTTAACCCAACTAATATATATATATATATTTTTTTTTTTTTAATTACAACCTTTTTTTTTTTAAGGGAAAGACGACAAACTATATTAGACGAAACTGAGAAGTACATGGAGCAATGCAAAAGCATCGAAAGAAAAATAATAAAGCATAACAAAATGCACAAACGCATCTATAAAATAGGAAAACAATAAAGAATAGCAAGATGCACAGACGCATCTAAAATGAAAGGTAAACATGTGACTTGATGTCGGATGACATCACTGCATTGCATATGTCACGAGAGCAGTGTAAATATAATAGTAACCGTAACCATAACCGTAACTGTAACCGTTGATATGATCACCTAGGAGAGGTGATTCGCTCACCGGGAGTTCGAAAGTAACCGAGGGTGTTAGAAACTCAAAAATTAGCAAACGAACTCCCAAGAACCAGAACAAATACCAGATCAATATGAGCAGCTGTCTCGGATCCAAGATTAGGATTGGAATACGTCTCGGGTCCCAAATTCGGATCCATATCCGGCCAGAATCCAAAATCAAATCTGACCGGTCAAACTTGACAAAGGCCCAAGCCCAGCTTAGTCTGATCTGGGCACCTTGGCTTCATCCCGTCGTCCGGCCAACCTTCCAGATCCACCACGCCACCCCACCGAATTGCACCGCTGCATCTCTGATAAGGCTAGTCCGACATTGGGATGAGAATCCCATAGCAATCTGTTGACCCTCTGGCTCCAAACCCGACCGCAGCAACCAGATCCGCCGCTGGAGAAGACCCACCGATAGGGTCACCATCCATCGCCGAAGCAACCCATCAGCACCAGGATACCAAATCACCGCCCTCGGAGCAGACCCAAACTCAGGTTCTCTTCCCATATATGAAAGGACCGGGATCCCATGTCTGATTTGGATCCACCAAACCACGACGCCGGCGTCCCCCACCATTACTGAAATAGAGAGTAGCAGCGACACGAGCAAAACCCGTCGGGGGTGAACCTCAACGCCAAGACGCTGAGATTAGGGTGCAACAACCGGATGGTTGAAGAAGAGAGGTTCGCGAAGCCAAAGGACTCGCCAGCAATGGACCGCGGATGCCATCGTCGCAGGCCAAGGAAATCAGACGGCCAAACCCTAGGGTTAGCCGCCGCAGAGGTGAGAGAGCGAGAGCTCTCATATTTCTTCAGTTTTTTTAATTACAACCTAAATATTAGACATATATGTTTAGCTAACATGAATTCTAGGAATTTTTATATCAACCTCTTTCTTAGATATTCTATCATTGCAAGTTGACCATGTTTATTATATGCATATACCTATATAATAAGGTACCTGATCATCAAAACACTTTTTCTAGTTAATTTGATTTCAAGTATGTATCTAATATATAGGAGGTTTATTTTTTTGTTTCTTTTTGTATATGAAACCTCTATATTAGAATCAATTTTTTTTGTTTGTATTTGTATCATATACCTCTTTGTTACGTTTTCTACTATATTATACCAATGATTGTAGAAGATATGATCCTTTTTTAGCTTGAAAATTTACGCTATTTAAGCCTCACTTGCATATAACTATTTAGTAGGTCAATTAGAAATATAGTAGTTGAGAGTGAAAAGCTATCATGAGATCAATATGACAATATACCTAAATAGAAGAAGAAAGTAATCCAAGAACAAGATACATACCTTGCAAATAGACATTTTTCGAGAATGTAGAGAGGCACTGAATGTGAGCTTAGGAGTGAAAACACAATAACAAAAGCTTTTTACCCATTTCCAAACATTTTCTTTTCTTTTAGAACATTTCTTTAGTTCTTCCTCAGAGACACAAGTGAGAAGTACCATGCATGCTTGCCTTTGCCCGTTCTTTCAAGCAAGAAAAATATTTTCTCTTTGTGCTTGAATCAAACCTTCCATCTTTTGAAACGATAATTGATCTCATCAAGGAAAAGAAAATTGAAATTCTATTCAGAAAGAAAATACCTACATAGGAGAAACCACGATCTCTCCAGGCCCGCGCCGCCGTCGTCTCGCCATTGTCCAGTCTGGAGAGTATGAGCTTCCCCGCCGCCATCACGAAACCTAGGTTTCGCCTTCCAGGGTCGCTCCGCAAGTTTCGGAGGCCCTCTCATCTCATCCTCTATATGGAAGGTTTGCTTATGCAGAGTGGGTGTAAATTGAAAGAAAAATATTTATGGATTTTTTCTAATAGAAGTTTATATTTTTGGATTTCTATCCAATTTTATAATTACCAGGGGAAATGTCATATGTCATATGTATGTTCCCCTGGTAATTATAAAATTGGATAGAAACCCAAAACCGTATTGATACGTAGCATCATGCAAAGATGGTTTCATCGGAAAATAGCAAGGTAGGTTGGCAAATAAGGGGCAGTTCATCAGATTTCCTCAATTCTTTTTTTTTTTTTCTCTCTTCTCCAAACTATAATCAACTTCGAGAAAACATCTCATTTGTTTCAAATATAATGTCCATAAGAACACATTAGTTTCTTTTAATTTTTGGTCTTTACTAACTACCTTCTATACTGAATATAATCTCAGACTTATTTTTAAGCCTTAAAAAAAAAAATTATATTTCGGCCCCTTAAACTTTCAATCTTAGTTCTGCCCCTAATTTGAGAGGCATTAATGGTTTCTCAAAGAGACAGATCTGGTTCAAATGCCTACGACATATATAACCAGCAGCATGCAACTTCCTGAAAAATTTGCGGGTGAAATTTAATTTAATTTTCTTAATTTTGAATATAATCTATTATAGACCAAAATTGTTGTCCCCAAGTATATTTTTTTGGCAAAAGGTCCCCAAGTAGATTGGGACCAGTAATTCACATGGTCAATATATGAATTTGTGAGTACTGAGTACTCTTCCTGCATATGATCGAGTAGAGAGCCAAAGAAGCCTTTGTTTTGTTTAAGCATCCTATAAAATCATTTTGTACTGCCGAAAACATGGAAATGGCGTAACAGCTGCTTTCTCAATTCACGAGCAACCATGCACCCAGTTATAGCAAAACAGATAAAAAGCTCAAAGCAACTTTACGCTTTTGGCTTCTAGTATAAATACAAATGCTTGTGTTTAAACTCTCCAACCACTTCTCCTAATAGTCCTCATTGTAGCTCCACAATTTGCATGTGACACCAAAGCTACTAGCCAATTTCCTAGGCCTGGCAATGTACGGGTATAATGCGGTACCATGCGGGTTTTTAACGGGCCAATATGGTAAGAACCCGTCAGCTTAACAGGTTTCACAAGCTTAATTCGGTGGGTTCGCAGGTTACCCGTTGGAACCCGTTAAAACTCGTTAAGACCAGTGAACAAAATTTTTTTCTCCTTTCAAACCCATTGGAACCCGCAGACCGTAAACAAATATTTTTTTTTGTTTTTTTTTTTTTGTCAAACTGTTTTTTCAAAGCAACTAGAACCATTTAAGACTTATGTATATAATTTTTTTTTTTCTCAAATCCGTTAAGACTTGTGTATTTTTCGATTCATTAATCTTTGATCAACCGTTAGAGGAACAAAGAAAATCCATTCTAGAGCTGCTGCACATTTAAGAAAAAGACGAATAGCTTATACGATCTAAACCTTGACTGAACTGAAGCTACAAAAACATCATAAAGACTTGTAAAATCTAAACAAATACTAGTAAATCAATCCATTAGAATCAATCAGAGTCCATATGGAAATGCCGTCTTTTGCTCTTACTCTTGCAAACCCTAGCGACGCCTTCACCGGTGTCGAGCACTTAGTGCACGATCTCGGTCGCGCTCCTCACTTTCGCGATCTCCCAAAACGATCGCGTGTGTTGACCTCTCCTTTTTGTTGGTTTCCTGATGGGTACGGATCTACCATGGCAGATCTCCTTTGGCTTCCTTTTGGCTGGCGAGGACGGCCACGAAGAGGGCGGCTGAAGGGTGGTCTTCGGTTCGGATGGGGCGGAACTCAGATGGACTGGTTGAGGCGGATAGTGGTGCTACGGATGCTACTGGCGGCGCAGACTCTATTGGCGGCGGAGGTGCATATCTGGCTAGGTTTGGCGATCTGTATCGCTTGGGTGCCCAGATCATGTGCTTGCATATGGGTATCCAGAACAGAAGATGGCTTTCTCCCAGTTGTCTACAGGGACTTGGATGTGGGATCCAGGAGGTTTGCTAGATATTATTTTCAATGTCACAGTTGTTACTCGTTTGGGTGTGCTGTTCTTAATTTCTGGTAGAGTGATGATCTCTATATTCTATGAAGAGCCTTGGTGTAGTCACACTGTGAGTACTACAATTGTGTGTGTCACGCCCCTGATTTTTAACATAAATAAAAATCGATATATAATCTCATAATTATACATGCGTGAACGTTCAGCCATCAATACCAAATGCCTGAAAACTTTTTCTCCTTCAACTAAATATATACTGATGCCCTGAACCACTATGTCAATATTGACCTGCACCGTAGAGTCATATATTACACAAGCTTACAAATTAAATTGTCAACAACAAAATAAAATGTAAATGCTCCTCAGAGCTGCAACAAGCGGAAGTCTTCATAACGGTAAAGTCACAAAATTAGCTTCCTACCGTAAAGCTGCTAGTATACCACCTCCGTTTCAGCCACGATTACCCTGACCTGCAGGATTAACTCATACACCATGGAATAGCCGGGTTGCCACACAACAAACCAGGTAAGCTTATGAAAGCTCGTATGAGTAAACTTAAAACCACAAAGCAGAAATTCATTATTAGGTCACCTCAACCTAAACGCTAAATGTACATAACCTGCACCTACAACCATCAATTTCATAACCCTCCACATCCTGCTCATATAAGTCAACTTGTGACTAAAGCCTCATGCTCAGATTTTCAACCTAACGTCCAATTACACAAATTCAGTCAACCAAGACTTCCTTAAGCAAAGTAGGATGCCATTCCAACGCACTACGGTGAATTCCAAAATCACACCCATTCCCCTCCACTAGAAGCTTTTGTCATCAACATGACGTCATAGGTGAAAACAATGAATCACCTTCCTATCCTCACTGAAGAGTCCAATCGTCACCACTATGGCTTTTAAGAGCAATCAAACCATAAATCAATAGAAACCAGAAGAAAGCAAGGCAATCACAATTCAAACTAACAAAACAATGCAATCACCATTCAAAACAAGCAAAACAAAGTAATCACAATTCAAGTCATAATAATCATCATAACACCGCACTCTGTCATCCGTAAGTAGTTCTAACCGTCACAGCAGTCCTCTTGATAGTTGTTAACTTAATAACAATTCAGCTCCGCAATCGAGCCTTCATCACACTGATCATCGCACAGATTCCACCAGTCATCACACAGATAGTCATTGTTCAGCTGATCATCACACAGATTCCGCCGATCATCACACAGATAGAAACTCATGCTTTACATGATATTCATCACAAAGATGTCACCGAATCATTACACAGATATCCCTACACAAGCTTTTCATAGCAATCATCGTAATATCCATCACACTGATTTCAACGATTCATTATACAATATCCCTACACAAGCTTTTCATGACTAACATCACAATATTCATCACACTGATTTCAACGATTCATTACACAAATATTCCTACCCAAGCTACCATATCTTAAATCACCAATTAAGATGGTCATACAAGACCCAAGGTCTCTCAACAAATGAAATTCTATTATCACAACTCAATACTCAATTTCACTATTTCCAACGATAACGAACTCAATACATCCTATGCCGCCCATATCACAACAATTGCACC
Organism: Rosa x damascena; assembly: GCA_001662545.1. Classification (NCBI taxonomy): domain Eukaryota; kingdom Viridiplantae; phylum Streptophyta; class Magnoliopsida; order Rosales; family Rosaceae; genus Rosa; species Rosa x damascena. The sequence continues at coordinate 11,815 of LYNE01003419.1, read as the reverse complement.
AATACACATATATTTCACATAAATATATACACCTACGTAGCCATTCACTCATAAATATCAACTATAGTCACAGTTAACCAAATAACTCCAAAAAAATATGAAAATCTTGCTCATAACAAATATTGTGAGATTTACTCACCTCGAAATTCCCGCTGCGTCTTCACACCACTAGACTACTTACAGAACATCCTCTGTCAAGCACCTAAGGAAATACAGCCTTGATTCAGTCAACGAATCACAATTAAATAAAGTTCGAATCCCCAAATCGAATCAAAATCTCAAAGTAATGCCAAATCGAGGCGAAACCAATTCCGAGACCTCCCAAAGTCTCCGGAACACTTCCACGATCGATGTGACAAAACCACAAGTCGACCGGACGCTCGAATCCTCACGGATCGAATAAATCGACTGGTACGAAACCGTAAAAATCATAACAATTTCATACGAACTCCAAAATTTGCGTATCATATATCGAAATGCTCGTATCGACGAGTAAATCGAAATCAGGATTAGAAACTATCCCTGAGGTGGCCGGAAACCGCCGGAAAACACCACCACAGTGGTGGCACCGCCGCCTGACCAAAGTCAGAATTTGGCAAAACTCCCAACACCAAAGTTCTTCATCTCAACTCCAATTTCAACTTTCATAACTACATCAAAGTCCAATTATAAACCAATCGATCGAATTTTACCTTAGAACAAATCGAACCGATTGAACCCGAGAATTTCAAAGCTTCGATTCATCCTCCACAAGTGAAATCGTCCCAAGCTGCTTTGGGAGAAGCATCAACGTCCTATGGGCTCCAAAAGTCCTCAAGAAACACTGGTTATGGTGGCCGGAAAAGGAAGAACCGATGGAGGCGATTTCGTCCCTGATGAGGCTCTCTTCTCGGCCATGTAGCGCCTCCTACATCTCGTATTTCACTTCGATTTCTTCTACAAACTTGTAAAGGGGGTCGAGACGAGAAAAGCCCACTTTGTTTCACATCAATCGGTGGTCGGATGAGGAAGATATGGCCGGAAAACTAGAGATGACGAAATCTGGGCTCGGGAGAGAAAGAGGGCTCGGTTTCTGTTTTCTGAAATTTATGTCCTTCTTTGCAATTTTCCAAATTTTCTCATATTTATAGAATTTTCTCAATTTTCAATCGCTCATAACTTTCTCATACGAACTCCGATTCTCGCGTTCCACATATCCACGAACTCGTATCGACGTGCTCTACAACTTTCGTGAAGGAAGTTTTTGGAGAATCCCAACGTATAAAAAGTCAACATTTGTGAACCCCCTAAAACCATACTTTTCGAATAATAATTCGTCCGAAACACTTGCGCTCCGTCCACGAGCCACGAAACCGTCCAATAACCACAATTTAAATTCCGGAAAATCCTTGGAAAATAATAACAAATTTTCAGGGTATTACATTCTACCCTCCTTAATGAAATTTCGTCCCGAAATTTAAATGTACTAAACCATCAAGTACGAATAAACTCATCCCCAAAAATCCAATTCTTGTTTCCCAGCAAGAAGACACCCACTCCGAGGCTTCCACAGGATATTGAGCTTGTCAATTATCCCTTATCAAAGTTTCCCTGTAATCCATACAGAAAGCAATCCAAACACTAACAATGATCGCCACATCTTTTACTTCAACAACACTACGATCTACCACAATAGATCCATCGTAAACTTCATCCTCGGCATTGACATAAGAGAATATGCCGCACCACATAAAATCTTTGAGATAAGGTTGACCTAAACATCAATTTTGCACACCTTTTCACAAAAATCTCAAAAGGTTCGACAACCTTGTTAATAACCTTCCTTTCTTGCCAAATCTCACCACATCCTCCATGAGTGAGACCCTCAAGAACATATAGTCACTCACATCAAATTCAACCTATCTTCTCTTTTCAAGTATGCATAAACCCTTACGTTTACACATATCCGTTCGTATCCTGCCATGAAGATTCGAGATTCTTCTCAACAGTCTCCTGAACAAACTCAGGATTCCACAATTCTTTATATCTCACTTCTGCCCAGCAGACAGGAGAGCTACATAGCCTACCATAACAACTTTATATGGCGCCATGCCACTACTGTAGTGACAACTGTTGTCATAGGAGAACTCCACCAACAATGAATGAGTCTCCCAACTCCCGTTGAAATTTAATAGATGATCATGCAGCTAACTCTGCCATCCTCGCATGTGATAACTCATCCCCTGTTTGACTCGGAGTAACCCAGAAAATCAAGGTAGACCGTACCATGCATGATACTTCCAAAGAAAATCTCATAATCCACTTCTGATTGCACAAGGTCAAACTCAGATGCAATCCCCAACATAAGCCACTCCTGAACCCATTGCTCAGCTCGTCAATCCATCTACGGATAAGACGCTACACTCACACTTTGAGTAATCCTCGTGACATTCCATGAAAGTCTTCAACTTCAAGGTACAACGTCCTATGGGAGAAGCATCAACGTCCTATGAGCTCCAAAAGCCCTCAAGAACCACAGGCTATGGTGGCCAGAAAAGGAAGTGTTTGAGCCCAAAAGTACTTTTGGCTGGATCCTAAGAATGGCCGAATGGCCGATAGTATGGGCCGAGGCAGCGGCCCAGATAGGGAGCAGCTAGGCAGGCCCAGCGAGGAATCCAGGCTGAATCCCCGTGGAGTCCCCGCGGAGGCCCAGTGGAGCCCACAAATAGGAGACCACGTCGAGTAATCATTATATTCCCTACCCACGTGTGGGTCAGAGAAGGAAGTACAGCGTGGCTCGCGGTGTAAGAAAGATGCTAAGCGTGCTGTGGGATCCGATCACTTTTGCAGAGAAACATGAATATACATCATGACTACATTAGTGCACCATTAATGCGGTGTGCTCGCGGGGATAAGGCTAAACAAGAATATCCCAACTGCCCGCATCCAATAGGGAGTCAGCTTTGCTCCTATTTTAAACACATCCAGATTAATTAACAATTAATCTGTGATATTCGTTAGGATTCCCAGGATAGTGCTTCTACAGGTCAGATACCCTTGGTCCAGAATAGAATATTCTACACTTTTCTGAGGTCTGGGAATTCACAGAATAGCCTATATCCGAGGCTAGCACGAAGAAAAGAGGACGGCCAATTCATCAACTAATCTCTACGATTACTCAAGCCTCTCCGGAGCAAACAACCTTCTTCTCTTACCGGTGACCACACTCCAGTCCTAGTCTCCTCGGGAGCCGACTGCCAATGCCACCAAACCCTCTGTCAACGTACATCGGTCCTAGTCTCCTCGGGAGCAGACTGTAGTACAGCGACCACAACGGTTATAGAACCATCCAAGCCAGGGTAACGCCCTCGCAAACCAGCCAAGCTAGAGTCACGCTTTAGCAAGTTCTCTCTACTTCCCGGTGATTTTCGCTCTGCTCGATCTGCAACGTCGAGTATCGATTGTGTGATACAGAAGAAACGAAGCAAAGTCCTCACCACAAGGCACAAAGAATCCCGCGACGAGGTTGGTGCTCTCCTCGTTTACAATCGCTCAAAAGAAGTCAGGTCAAGGGACACCCCCGACGACTGCACTCGAACGGTGCTGGCACGCCCACGCAAGAAAATAGACTGTTGACCAGCTGCAGCAAAACTGGAGCCAAACAGGAAGAACCGATGGAGGCGATTTTGTGCCCGACGAGGCTCTCTTCTCGGCCTTGTAGCGCCTCCTACACCTCGTATTTCACTTCGATTTCTTCTACAAACTTGTAAAGGGGGTCGAGACGAGAAAAACCCATTTTGTTTCATGTCAATTGGTGGCCGGATGAGGAAGATATGGCCTGAAAACTAGAGAGGACGAAATCTGGGCTCGGGAGAGAAAGAGGGCTCGGTTTCTGTTTTCTGAAATTTATGTCCTTTGCATTTTCCCAAATTGTCTCATATTTATAGAATTTTCCCAATTTTCAATCGCTCATACTTTCTCATACGAACTCCGATTCTCGCGTTCCACATATCCACGAACTCGTATCGACGTGCTCTACAACTTTTGTGAAGGAAGTTTTCGGAGAATCCCAATGTATAAAAAGTCAACATTTGTGAACCCCCTAAAACTATACTTTTCGAATAATAATTCGTCCGAAACACTTGCGCTCCGTCCACGAGCCACGAAACCGTCCAATAACCACAATTTAAATTCTGGAAAATCCTCAGAAAATAATAACAAATTTTCAGGGTATTACAGTGTGCCTTGGCGAGCAGTATGGTGAAAGCGGTGATGAGTCTAGAGTTGATTGGTCTGCCCATTTTTTGCATTCCCAAATCGCAAATTCTGACTGCTGGGTCTATAATTCCCAAGATCATGACAATGGTTTTGTTGTTGGTAATTATCTTGTGGATAATGAAGATTTACCTTTAGAATTTGCTAGTGCTTCTAGAAAAGTTTTAGAACTGAGCCTTATTGTACAAGAACAACTTATTGATGTAGTACATTTTCTAGTTTGTTCTACTTTAGTCTTAAGACTTAGGCATTTTTGGCCTTTGTATGCTCCCCATTGGGATGCCCTCTTAAGCGATTTCAATCACTAATTCAATGAACTTTTCTTTTCGAAAAAACTGTTAGAGAAATATATTCAGATCAATTAATAGATACATGTGTTGGTTGAGCTAAACTAGTAAATATAATTAAATATTCCAATTGTAGAAATTGCTTTTCAAGTATGTGATGAAATAGTATCAATGATAATAGTAGCTACAAATTCATAATAATAAAGATAATAATGCAACAAAGACTGAAATAAGTTTGCTAAATAAAATACATATTTAATGTACTAAAAATTAAATCAAAGACGTCAAAGTCATCTTAATTGCGGCTTTCTCCTTTTCGGGATCTATCTTGCAATGTCAAATCAAATACGTCTTCAGTAAGATCCTCCAATTCAGCACGTTCTTTTTCTAAAATATAAACAAACAGAAAAGAAAAATATTAGAATGACATAAAGATTGATATAGTGAGAATAAAACCAAGCTGTTTTGAGTTTACCTTTGTCACCAAAAATTCAATCTCGAGTACAAAGCAAAACTTGAATTGTGTTAGGCAACAATGAGCTCCGGTATTGATCTAAAACTCTCGCGCTAAAGGCCGATTCAGATGCAACGGTAGAAATGGGAATTGTGAGCACATCACGAGCTAGATGAAAAAGAATAGGATATCGAATTTGCTCCATTTTCCATTAAGAAAGTACATCCAACTCTAGCTTTCTTTCTAGCCTTGCTTCATCCAAATACTTGCTCAATTCTGTCTTCATACTTGAACTCGAACCAATTCTGTAAGAGTTATCAGAAGCCTGCAAATGACCAACTATTAACACATATATGGCAGCATCATATATATCACTAAAAACACACTATCAACTATCAACACATACATCTGACCAACTATCAACACATATATGGCAAAAGCATACATATTACTAAAAACACACTATCAACTTGAATCATTAGGATGGAAGCTCAAGTAAGTTTTTTTTTTACCTCAAGTAAGTTGTGATCGTCTTGTGCTTGAGAAGAACCCTCATTCATCGAGTTACTTGAATTAGGATCAAACCTCTTCTCCACGTATGCATCAAATAGAGAGGACAATGTGTCATTAAAGACCTCTAATTGTGAAGATTTTGGACGATAAAGCTTGTCATAAGCCCACTCCATAAATTGCATCTTAAACCTAGGATCCATCACCACTGCAATTCCAAGAATCAAGATATAGTCTGACCAGTACTTCTCAAACTTCAGATTCATCTCCATCCCCGTCCGTCTCATGAAACTATCGTGATCCCTTATAGCTTCCTGTATACTGAGCTGAACAATGAAAACCTTCGGAAAGAACAAGTTTGAAGTAGGGTATTTTTGCTCCAGAAAACTAAGCGCGTTACTTCATAAAAATACCCAAAAAACTTGGTGATCTTCTCTTTTTTATTTCACTCTTCAGCAACAGGACACAACTTGAAATCATTGTCACTTAAACCCAAATTCATCAAATCTCGACGATAGTAGAGAGCACTATCAAGCATCAAATAAGTAGAATTCCACCTAGTAGGCACGTCTTGCCTCAAGCCTCTTCTACTACCTCTCAATTCAACTTGTGCAACACACTCCAAAAATCTTTCTTTTCGTGCCGAAGAACCCTTTATGTATTTGATACAATCACGTACTTTATCATATAGGGATCAATTGCTAACAACCCATCTTGAACTTGATGAGCACAACACCGAACATGAAAGAATTTGCCATCCATTAAGAGCAATCCTCTAAACTTCAACTTAGTCTTCAATTTTCAACAAAGGAATCATTGGCAGTGACATCATCTAACGTAATCGAAAACAAATTCTTTTTAATTCCCCACTCTCCTTTCAAGATATTTACCTTATCAGCTAATGCAACACCATTGTGCGGAGGAGGCATATGACAGAGATTTATAATCTTCCTTCGCAAGCTTTATTCCGAATCAACAAAATGCACCGTGATTGTCAAATACACATCAGTTGCTAAGGAGGTCCACAAATCAGCAGTCAAGCAAATTCTCCCTTGAACCGAACTTAACAAAGTTTGAATTTCTACTTTTTCACCCTTAAATAACTTCAACACATGGACTTTAACGGTTTTTCTGCAAAGGAGTTTAAATGCAGGAGAGATATAGGAAAATACATCTCTAATACCCTCATATTCATCGAAGCTAAATGGTGAATCATGTCTGATAATAGCTTCTATCGATAACTCACATAATATGTCATACTGAAACTTGGTAGAACGTATGACAGATTGTGGTGAAACAACATTACTAGCAGAGGAAGTATAACACAAACTGTGATGACGTAACATGCTACCTGTTCCTGATGCCCAATCACATTTGAGTATTGCTCCACAGTTCTTGCATTTTTCACGCTCAATCAGATCTTCACCCAAAGGAATTTCCTTAAAAGACAGCCAACATAGAGAACTCTTCTTCCTGTTCTGAACTGTAATACCTCTCGTCCGATTTCTTCTATAAGGAAAATTATAATCCCCTTGTACGTTTCCTGTTGCATCTTCTCCTTTTTCCTCCATAGATATAAATTGGGACTCATCATTTATCTACAAAAAAGAAGAAAGATACAGAGGTTAATTATGCATAGTTTATAAGTATACAATTAAGCATGTTTGAACAGATTTTCCTTTTTACCCTTGTACCATTGATTAAGATCTAGGGACAACACAGATACGGTGTTTGGATAAAAAACTAGTCATTTGACAATTGAACATTTATAAACAAATTCTGTAACAAATGCTAGTTATATCCAAATTAAACTTCGTCCAACAAGTATTGATACCCTCAGACCAATTTCGATAATCTTTACCATTGGCTTAATTCACATATACCAATTGATCAAATACCAACCCAAAAACTCGACAAAGTGTCAAATTCCAAACTTCAAAGCATGTTCAGTCCATACTAATCTCCACACAATTAACCAGAGAATTACCGATGGCAACCAGAAAATTACCGAGGGTGTTGACTATGCTGAAACTTTCAGCCTTATAGTGAGACATACCACTGTTAGATTAGTCTTGGCATTAGCTGCCCAATTTGGTTGGAAGCTTCACCAACTCGGTGTTAAGAATGCCTTTCTGCATGGTGTGTTAAAAGAAGAGGTTTATATCGATGTCTCAACCTCTTGGTTTTGGAGACTCAAAACATCCGAATTATGTGTGCAAGTTACATAAATCCCTATATGGTCTAAAGTAAGCACCAAGGGCCTGGAATGAGAGGTTCACATCTTTCCTGCCTCAACTAGGATTCAAGTCTTCTATTGCTAATCCTTTTCTCTTTGTCAAAAGTTCTTGCTCTTATGATGTTTATTTACTCTTATATGTTGATGACATTATCATCACTGGCAATAATGCTGCTGCCATTCAAAAAGTCAAGGATGCTCTTCAACAGGAGTTTGACATGAAAGACTTGGGACTATTACACTACTTCCTTGGCTTGCAGATCACATATCTTCCTGATGGTGGTCTTTTTCTTTCCAAGACCAAATATGCCACTAAAATCTTAGACAAAGCTGGCATGACCAATTGTAATACAAGTATTACTCCATGTCTTCTCTATTCAAAGTTGCTTCAAGATGATGGTGCTCTATTTACAGATGTCAAAACTTACAGGAGCATTGATGGCTGCTTGTAATATCTCACTTTTACACAGCTTGACATTGCTTACAACGTAAATTCAATTGGACAATTCATGCAGGCTCCCACAGATGTTCATTTTTTGGTAGTAAATTTAAAGCGTATTCTTGGCTATGTTAAAAGGTACCATGAACTATGGTGTTATGTTCAGGTCTACTCCACTTGAGTTGAAGGCCTATACTGATTCTGACTGGGCTGGTGACCCAAATAACAGAAGAAGTACTACAGGATTTGTCATCTTCCTTGGCAACTATCATGTTGTAGACACCAAAAATTTAATGAAAATAAAATTCATTAAATAATTCGGTCAACACTTGAAATTATGACCGAACAAACATAGTCGGCATGTGGGTCCTACAAAATGTGCACGTGGCTTGTGTGTAAGCAAAATCACGTAGACTCAGAGAACGACACTTGGCGACACATAAAAAGTCAGACGGCAATAAATGAATTTGTTGTGGCTAAATCAATTAATATCAAAGCGGATCAATCAGATTAAATCAATTGATTCCAAACAAAATCAAGCATTAAATTTCGTCTTGCTAATTAGATGTCAATTTATTTAAATTGATAATCAAGATGAAAATCAGCCATCAAATTAATTGGCTAAATTTCTTAATAGTCATGATTAAATCAGTTAATTAAGGCTGATTGATTTGATTATGCTATTAAGAAAAATGCAATTAATTACATGTCATCAAGACATTCCAAATTAAGAGAGGCGCTGACACTATAAATACCCCCTCTCAAATCAAGAGAAGGACTTCAGCCAGAGAGAAAAATCACTCCCAAAATTTAGAAGTCTTCAAGCGTGTGAAGAACCCTCAAGCTGCAAAATAGCCGGTTCATCACCAATCTCAAGCCAAAGCACTCGTCACGTGTCAACCCTCGTGGCCATCATACGACTCAGGATCAAGCGTCAATCGCCCTTGAGTTAAGCATACCATCGGGGACGACGACATACAGAGGGAAGCAAGCAGACGGAAGAAACTTCTCCAAAGCTTAGAAGTCTCCCAAGCTCGTGAAGAACCATCAAGCTGCCAAATAGCCGGTCTCTTCACCTCACCAACTTCAGACAAACAAGGGAAATCACTTGCAAGCTCTGAAGTTGTCAAACTTGCGGAAGATCAACAAGCACCAAGCAAACGTGCCGATTCATCCACCATCAAAGCCATACTCGCCAAGTGACACTTCTCGTGGTTCAAATCCGATCAAGAGCAAGCCTCTGCATCCCTTGATCAACCGCCTTCTACAAGTCGTCAACAAAGTAAATCCTCTACAAGTTCTTCATCAAGCTCGTGGAGAATCAATAAGCACCAAACACACGTGCTGATTCATCCCCTACCAAAGCCGAAGAACGCCCACCATGTGACACCACTCGTGGCCTAAATTCGATCAAGATCAAGCCTCTACAGCCCTTGGTCAAATCGTCTTCCTCAAATCGTCAACATAACAAGAAGTTCACACTACAACCGTTCGATTCAAGATCAAGTGCTTGCCACCCTTGGATCAAATCAACGTTGGAGATCGAATCAGAGGAGATTCTTGTGAAAGAACATCTACAGAGATTGTAACCCTCAAATTCATTAATAAAAAATTATATTATTTTGTACACGTGTCCTTCTTTCATCCGTTGCCTGATTTAATCATGACCATTAAAGAATTTAGTCAATTAATTTGATGACTGATTTTAATTGTATTTCATTAATAGCATAATCAAATCAATCAGTCTTAATTAACTGATTTAATCATGACTATTAAGGAATTTAGCCAATTAATTTGATGGCTGATTTTCATCTTGATTATCAATTTAAATAAATTGACATCTAATTAGCAGACGAAATTTAATGCTTGATTATCAATTAATTGATTTAATCTGATTGATCCGCTTTGAAATCAATTGATTTAGCCAGAACAAATTCATTTATTGCCGTCGGGCTTTTTATGTGTCGCCAAGTGTCCTTCTCTGAGTCTGCGTGATTTTGCTTACTCACAAGCCACGTGCACATTTTGTAGGACCCATGTGCCAACTAAGCTTGTTAAGTCAAAATTTCAAAGATCGACCGATTTATTTAATGAATTTTATTTTCATTAAATTTCTTGTGTCTACAAATGCCCCCACTTCAAGGTGCGCCGTAAACATGTGGTTGTCACATGCTGGAGGGGTGACTTGAAGTCGCTTTTTATGGCACATTTCGCGTGCTTTGTAATAAGCTTACTTGGATGAATTAGCTAGCCAGCTTGATTTTTTTTGCATGTGAATTTGACATTGATAATTTTAACCATTGCCTTGATGCCTTTTTTTTTTTTTTTT
>LYNE01003418.1:12289-23463 GCA_001662545.1 Rosa x damascena | reverse complement strand
ATGCCCACACGGTGTTATAAGGGATAATATAGTTTACGTGCTTAAATTTGTTTTGTATGTGAGCCTTGCTTTTCAGGTTTCCACAAATATTACACACCCCATCTTGAGTTATGTTCACTCTACGCACCAAGAGGCATAGAATACTCGACCATCCTCTCTCTTACCCTGTGGTTGTCGAAATCGATTCGCATGTGTGAACTTATTTTGTTGCACCCTTATTTATGGTTAAGTGGTATTGCTCTTGTTGGAAAAGCTATGCGAATTAAATATGTTCTTAGCATTTGGATACAACTCACTCATTGTGTGTTTGCATTTCATTCTTGCATCTCTCATCACACGATCACACTTAGGGGGAGTATTGATACTTGGACTATCTTTCTCTAATTGATATAAGGGTGATCCTTCTTCTACATAGCTTCCGCTACATAATTTACCTTTGTCATTCCTATTCAAAAAGGGGGAGAAATTAGATGTGTGAAACATTATTCTATCTTTGGCATGACTGTGATAACGTTATTTTATCTTATGCATTTTACCAATATGTGAGAAATGTTTCAGGAATGAATGGATGAAGAGTTGTGATGCTCCTCCTGTACTTGTTGAGGGGGAGAGTTTGTCCTAATTTATGTTTTGTATAGGAATGCCAAAGGGAGAGATTGTAGGTACAAGTTTTGATCAACTTGGTGTGTTGACATTCCATACAAAACGGGAAAGTATCTTGGCAGTTTAATGGGTTTAATATCTTTTCTTCTTTTAAAGATATTTTTCTGTGTGCCTGATAGGAGCAAAAAGTGTGACCATATTATTGAATAAGTGCCCCATTTTAGCCTTGTTTCTCCCTTAGTTTAGTGTTTTGAGTCATTAAGTCATTTTGAGAGTCTTGTTGAGTGTTTGGAGTGCAATAGGCGGAAAAAGTAAAATTCATGAAAAATTAAAATTCATGAAAAATCCTAGCTGGATCAGGATTCCTTACTGCGACTGTTTTTGCGGTCTTTACATTTTAATTCCCTTTATTTTCTCTAGAAATTTCTGATATTCTCCTGCTTGTTGTAGGAAACCTTGCCTGGTGGAACTCTTGGAAACAGCAATGATGGAGTCATAAAATAAAGCATTTAAGGCATTTGACCAAGCAATGAAGAAGGGAAATAAAGGAGAAAGACGTTTTTCAATTGGGGAATAAAGGAGAAAGACGTTTTTCAGTTGGGGAATAAAGGAGAAAGATGTTTCAACTAGAAAATAAATAAGAGAAAGACGTTTCAACTTGTTAAAAGACCCCATTATGAGAGGAATTAAGGTCATAAAGGAGACGTTTCAATTGGAAAATTAAAGGAATTATGTTGCAATCCCATCCGTCCAATGATGAAGGGTATGATCGACAAAAGCCAACCAATGCTCCCCTATAAATAGGCAACGTCCAGAATAGAATTTGCATCACTTCCTGGCCAAAAACCATTCTAAGACTGCCCAATTCACTCCTCAAAGCTCCATCTCCTACAAGACCGTGACCACCATCCATCCATCAATCTACGAAGCTCTTAGGCGCTGAGTCAAGGACGCTCCACCACCATAGTAGAGACGAGTTCATCACCGTGTTGCTAAGCCGCTGAGGAAAGCTTCAACGTGTAACAATGACTCTACTAACAATTTTTATTTCGGTTTTGTGTGTTTGGATTTGCGAGTTGTGTAATTGGAGACATGAAATTTTTAGAATATTTTTATTAATATTTTTGAGATTTCAGTTTATTATTGAGTTAATTTTGAGAATTCTTTTATGATGCATGTTACAATCTTGTGCCCTTTTAAGTGTTTAGGTAATTTCCAAAGTTAGGTTAATAAGTTTGCATGCTAGAATAACGGTGAGAGAACTTGTATGTTTTCTTAATTTGCCAAGAGTAATTGTTATTTGTTAAGGCGCTGAGTTAAACAAGCAGCAATTAGTTCTAAAAAGTGGTAAAAACTATGTTCAATGGTTAAACGATTCTGGAAATTACGTGTTAAATTCTATGTCTAATGGTTAATTTGCACGTGTGAGTTGATTCGAGGGTTAGATAATACTACTAGTTAAGATAATTACGCCGAGTGTTTTTGAAAATTAGTAGTATTAGGCTTGGTAAGGACTTTTCCGATCCAAGCCTACATTAGAACGAATCAGATAAATAGATTGATCCGCTGAGGCTTTTCATTTGGGCTCTTATTTAGGCATTTAAGATGGGCACATCTTTGTAGCATGTTGAAATGGATTTTCTGTTTTTACACTTAGTAATTTTTGAGTGGTATTGGTCTAGGTTAGGGAAGTCGATCATTATATATAGGTTTATTTGTTTTGTTTTTATTTTAAGTAGATTAGGAACCAAATTTCAAAACCCCCCATTTTATTCTTTTATTTGTTAATTGTATATAGGTTTCTTTTTGTGTAGATGTACCCTACAATCCCCGGACTGAACGATCCCTGCTTATCATCAGTGCCAAAGTATATTATTGATTTCCTTAGTATTTTAATATTTGGTCTCCTTAATTGTTTATATTTTGTTAACACAAAAAAAATTTGTTTTTCCTGGTAGAAGGGGATTAGGGTAAAAGGCTGTTTTGATTGGTGCAGCAGCTATTCATATAGCTTGGAAAAACAAACGGCAAAGGTGGAGGCTTCCAGAGACGCAAGAATATTGATAGAGTCTTGCATGTTTGTTTGAGTTTGAGTCTTCACAAAGAGTCAATACACTTGGTCCATGTATAAGTGTTATTGATCATGTTTTCATATGCATAAATACTCTCTTGAGATCAGTAGAGAGACTGGGAAGAAAGAAGAGCAAGATCTTGGGCTCTCAAGAGTAAGAGCCCCGCAGTGTTTTTAATCTCATAATTGAGGTTTTCACTGAGTGACCAAAATCTGTGTTCAATTTGCTATTTTGGTTTCTGTTGCCCAGTAAGGATTGATCCGTGCACTGTAATCCCCATTTTTTAGAAAAACACATTCTGTCCTTGTATTTTCACAAGGTGAGTTGGATTCTGTTTGAAAGTTCTGGAGTTTGCTTTGTTTAGTTAACTTCAGAAAATGAGGTGTGCTTACTAGGGGTCGTCAATGGGCAGGGCAGGGCTGGCCCTGCGCAAAATTAATGGGCTCGGGCCAGGCCAAAACATATTTTTTTTATTTTTCGGGCCGGGCTTCTCTTAAAAATCAAGGCCCAGGGCCTTACGCGCTTTTTAGGGCCGGGCCGGGCCGGGCTTTTTTGGGTGGGCAGGGCCGAGCCCATTATATTTATATGTCATATTATTTTGTTAAAAAAATACAAAAACCTATGAAAAAATGATGATATGTTAATTATTGAACAAAATAAAATACAAAATTAAAAAAACATATGGCCTAATGCAATAATTAGTTCAATATAACTACATAAAAATATATTAATACAAAAATTGAATGGGCTTTCGGGCGGGCTTTAATGGGCATATAACGGGCCGGGCCTGGGTTTTGAACCCTCCGCCCTAGCCCTGCCTCGTGCCCAATGGGCAGGGCCGAGATGGGCTTTTCTGCGGGCCGGGCCGGGCTTTTGCCCACTGGGCCGGGCGGGTGCCCATGGGCTTTTAGGCCCGCGGGCCAAATGATGACCCCTAGTGCTTACTGTGAATTTAAGTTGAGCTTACTACGTTGTTCTAGTTAGTAATTTGGAGTCAATTTTGAATTGGAGTTGCTTCTTTATGTTCGTATTTTGATCGTAAATTGTAGTTGGAAATGGTGATTTGAGATTGTTTCTGGTTCTGCAAGTTAATGTTTCCTAAGGCAAGTTGTTTAAAATGGTTGTGAAAATTTGAAAAATGGTAAAGTTGTGACGTTCGATGTCCTTAGTATTTCGGACACACCCTATTTCAGTCGGAATTGCATTGGGTATCCATAGTAATTCTGTTTAATTATTATGCGATGTAATTTTGAAGAAAATTAGAGGTAAATGTTGAGAATGCATGAAAAGTAGTTGATATTCCAATTTCAAGTAACGTGTTCGGTAATTGGGATAATTATCGAACTTGTCGCGATTGGTCAAACTTAGTCAAACATTGGTCAAAGAGGTCAATCCTGGTCAAATCAAGAAAGGTTGGTCAAACCTTAGTCAACTCCTGGTCAAATTAGGGAAAGTTGGTCGGACGATTTATTAATCGTCGAGGTCTTAACTATTGTTCAATAATTTATTAACGATCGAAATGTCGGAACTTAGGACTCCAGTTACTCAAGGAACGGAAGGTTCGCGACTCTCTGAATACGTGAGGAAAAGCATCAGAATCCAGGTAGGGGATTCAGAACTCTCCTCAATGTGTGCTTTTACTATGTGAAGTTGTTTTAAAATTATGCATGTTAAATTGTGTGGCTCGGTTAAGTTAAAATGCGAAGCATACTAACCAAACTGTATGAGAAATGTTGATGGCTTGAGAGTGAAGGGTAGCACTAACTTCCTTGGGTTCGATCCCTTTAACCTCCAGAAGGTTAGCTACACTGGTCAGACAGTGAGCGATCGCAATGACGACTTGATTCCATATGTGTAGCTAAGTAGCAGACACTCTCTCTACGCTTACCTGGTTTACAAATTAATTAAGGTAAGGCCGTGTAGTGGGTCCACGGGACAGGCCATCAGGTAAGATTTAGCATGCGTGTTTATCTGAGTAATTTGCATATATTTTCAAGTCAGAAAACATTTTTAAGAAAAGTTTGTCGTTACTTGAAATATTTGGTTTAAGCATGTTTTCATACTGAGGTAGAGTTCCTATTGCGTAACAAGGATGAATGCTCACCTCTACAATAGTGTGGATGCAGGTACTGTGCATTGGAGATGGGATAATAGGTGGCAAAGCTGGGTGTGCAGAACAAGTTCGGTAAACCATCTTCCGAACTTTATTTTACATTACATTTCTCAAATTTCGTGTTCCGGAACTTCTTGGGAGCTAGTCTGGTGTCTAGTCTAGTTGAATTCTCATTCCTTGAAATTCTTTATCTTTCGGGTGAACAATCACCTTAAGTTCTGGACGAACAAATTGATTTAGTGATTTAAAGTATTTCACCACAAAAATTATTTTTAAGCTTCGCTGTGCGTTTACGAAAAGTTTACTAAACAAAAGGCCTAACGGTTGTCTAAGATGAAAACCAAGCGTTTGGTTTACGTTCGGTTTATATTTTAGAGACTTGTGGCACTGTGACGTGCTTAAGCTGGTGAGGTGCAACTTGGGGCGTTACATACATGATCTGCTCCGACTTGTTTCTTAATTGATTTCTACCTCAAGACTTTAGTAATTGAAACTTGGAAGCATAATTTGTTTTGAGCATAATTAGTGGTGGATTACTGAGCTTCTAACGTCTTCTTATCTTGATTTTTTAAAACCCTAAATCGATTTTCTCTTAATTTTATTTCAAATTTGTAAAAACCTTCCCCAAACTTTGTTTTCTTTTATTTTTCGTTAATTTTCTCTTCTTCCTTCCAATCTTTGTGTTTTGATTTTCTTTTATTTCCAATTTTTTATTTTATTTAGTTTATTTTTTGTGATTAATTATATACTCTCAATCCCCGGCCTTTAACGATCCATACTTATTCTATACTAACAACTACAACTTTGCAAGGTTAAATTGCGCACTTGTTTTTAGCGTATCAATTGTGGAGTTCTTCGTCAGTGAAGGTGGTTGATGAGCCTAGGCTACTGTTAGAACTTTATGATCGTTGTCCTCATATTCAAGATCTGAATGAGAGGGAACTTGATATTTTTCTTCTCGTTCAATAGTCTCTAGCCATGTGGTGGTGGCCAGAGTACAATCAACCTCTTTTCTCAATAAGGCTGTGAAAAGTCACAACTTTCTGGAGAATGATGATCCATTATCTTTTATCCACTTGCCAGGAGGTTAGAGCTATAGTCTCTAAAGACTAATTTCTTGATACTTTCTATAGCCATGGGAAGCTTTGATTTGGTTTTCCATTGTTTCCCACAATGGCAGGCGTAACTAGAGGGCCTTGAATAATTATGACATGGTGGTATGGGGAAATGTAATTGATCTGTCTATTTGTCATTGTCCACTCTGATGGAATTGATATGAATTTTAATCTCAGAATGCATCCGTCAGGTCTAATATGTTTAATGGTTTCAGATATAATATTTGGATTTCAGATCTTCATTGGATTTTGTCCAAAGATTATGAACACGACAAGACCCATATTGGCAGTGATGTGGCGTCTATGGCTGCAGGTCCTGCAAGGAAGCGTGGTAGACCAATTGGTTTGAAGGATACTCACCCTAGAAAAAGAGCGAATGAGGCACAAACAAATCATTTGATCATCGATACTCAAAATCCGTCCCATGAGAATGTTCCGGATTATGGTTATGTCCAAGAGATATCATTGGGGGACACCTCAATGTCAGAACCTATCTCTGAGAACATAGAGATCTCTGTAAATTAAACTAGTGTACATGGGACGTGGGAAAGAAGCTCCATCATCATTGATTCCGTAGCGCGTGAGATTATTGAGACTGATGACATCGAACCACGCTCCATTGATGAATGCCAACGTAGAGCTGATTGGCCAAAATGGAAAGATGCGATCCAGGCAGAACTTGATTCTCTAGCGAAAAGAAAGGTATTTGGAAAAGTTGTACCAATACCACCCAACACTAAACCAGTTGGTCATAAATGGGTATTCGTTAGAAAGCGTAATGAGAAAAAACGAGATTGTAAGATACAAAGCTCGTCTTGTGGCACAAGGCTTCTCACAACACCCTAGAATCGACTGCGACGAGACCTATTCTCATGTGATGGACGTCATTACGTTCCTCTACCTTATCAGTTTGGTAGTTTCCGAAAAACTGAACATGCAGCTCATGGATGTGGTTACTACGTATCTATATGGGGATCTAGATATTGAGATATACATGAAGGTTCCAGATGGACTACAGTTACCCAAATCAAGTGGCTCTAAACCACGGAGCACGTTTGCCATAAGATTGAAACACTCACTATATGGATTGAAACAATCAGGACGGATGTGGTATAACCGTCTAAGTGACTACTTGATTGGTAAGGGATATGTCAACAATGAACTATGCCCATGTGTGTTCATCAAAAGAACAAGTTCCAGATTTGCAATAGTAGCGGTTTATGTCGATGACATGAACATAATTGGCACCCTTAAAGAGTTATGGGAAACCGCTGAACACTTGAAATCCGAGTTTGAGATGAAAGATCTTGGGAAAACACGGTTTTCCCTCTGTTTGGAACTTGAGCACCGTGAAGATGGTATCTTGATTCATTAATCAGCTTATACCCAAAAGATGCTCAGGCGTTTTAACACTGACAAAATTAAGTCTTCAAGCACCCTAATGGTTGTCCGTAGTCTTGATCCAAAGAAGGATCCATTCCGTCCAAAAGATGACGACGAAGAAGTACTAGAGGCAGAAGTTCCCTACCTAAGTGCAATAGGCGCATTATTGTACTTAGCACAATGCACAAGACCGGACATTTCATTTGCTGTGAATTTGTTAGCTATATATAGCTCTGCGCCAACACGATGCCATTGGACTGGTGTTAAAGATATCTTTCGATACCTAAGTGGTACGATTGATATGGGCTTGTTCTATCTCTACAGAGAGACGATAGATTCGAACTCATCAAATGCCAGGGACGCCATACATAGAGGTTCACGTCCTCTATCTCCATCCCAAAATGATATAAGTGTTTTGGAAAGTTTTGCTGATGCTGGATACCTCTCTGACCCGCACAAAGGTCATTCCCAAACTAGTTATGTATTCACCATGGGAAAGATCGCGATATTTTGGAGGTCTGCAAAGCAGACCTTAGTCGCTACCTCTTCGAATCATGGAGAGATTATTGCTCTTCACGAAGCAGTTCGTGAATGTATATGGCTTCGATCCATAGTTACGCATGTTCGAAGTAATGGTGGTCTGAAGTCTACCACAGATGAGCCAACGACCATTTATAAGGATAATGCTGCTTGCATTGAACAAATGAAGCAAGGCTACATTAAAGGCTACAACACCAAGCACATATCACCCAAATTCTTCTACAATCAGCAACAACAGAAGCTCCTTAAGATCAAAGTGAACCAGGTTCCATCTGAGGATAATGTGGCAGACTTGTTCACTAAGTCATGGCCTAAATCCACGTTCGAGAAACATGTGGCAAACATTGTCTTGTGGAAGCTATCCGAACTCCCATGATCGTAGTCATCAGGGGGAGATGTCTACATGTTCATCTCGAAACTTGAAGAGTGTGTTATACTCTTTTTCTCCTTCGACTCAGGTCATTTTTGTCCCACAGGTTTTTGTTACTCGACAAAGTTTTTGACCAGGCAACGAGAAGAGCACCAAGTTTGGGAGACACAAGGGGGAGTGTTCAAGTAAATCTCTATTTTGTGTCTAATCCAAACTCTAGGTTACTTGACCTAGTGGTAATAGGGTTTAATTAGATAATCTCGGATAATCTTAGAGATTCCTATTCAATGTATGATTCAAATTTTATGCCTTTTAATCCTCTATATAAAGAGGCCCCTATTATCAATGAGAACACACAACAATTTTCTCTCAATTCACGTTTCTCTAAAACAACTTTTTTAAAAAAAAAATTATGAACAAGGTCATGTGAGGGTATAACACAGTCATTTCACCATAAAAGTTATAAATTCGCGCTCACTCGCCAATTTCTGTAGGAGTTTTGATCGGATGTGATCTTAGGTACCATTTTAGATGAAATAGAAAAGTTCAGGTATTGATTGTGACGAAAATTGAAGTTCAAGTACCATCGATAAAATAGAGATAAAGTTCAGGTACCATTTATGATAATAAGCCTCTAAAGATTAACATTGCGACCGATTTAACTAAAAAATTGCATAAATTAATTAAATTCACTAGAGAATTTACAGAATTAATGGTGAAGTGGTAACTCTAGTTTAAAGTGAGAAAAATACTTATTCATATATATATATATATATATATATAAACTATTTATATAATATTAACTTTTTTAAATGGGTCGTCTACGCCGGTTATATATAATATAGAATCCGACTCATTTAATAAACGAATT
Source organism: Rosa x damascena (assembly GCA_001662545.1). NCBI lineage: Eukaryota > Viridiplantae > Streptophyta > Magnoliopsida > Rosales > Rosaceae > Rosa > Rosa x damascena. The sequence goes on along the minus strand of LYNE01003418.1, from coordinate 14,396 downwards.
ACATGGGTTCACTTTGTGTTGGTGGGTTGACCCGTGGCCGACCCGTTTATTAAATGAGTCATGGTGGGTTGACCCCCGGTCGACCCGCTTTTTAATCGTGCGGGTTTAACTTGTTTTATTTCGTGTAGGTTTCGAGTTGTGTTATCGGGTCGTGTCAGAATTGACAGCCGTACCTATAAGATTATGGAAATGAAACCACTCAGATTCTTTTTTTTATTCTAGATGACAATTTAACTCCCTCACCCTACCCACCCTAGATGTCAGTGAGATTTGAACGCATGACCTCCGCGGTGTTAGTTGGACTAGCTAACCAACAGGTCACTGCTCACCGACAACCACTCAGATTCTTTTAATGCTAAAACAGTAACATTAGCACTTTTTTCGTTTTCAAGATATGATATTTTGGGATTGTTAGCTGAAGCAGTTTTCTCTTTTGTATGAGATCCATACAATTCTTCTGTTAAGCATTCAGGCATTGAAGCATATAATTTTCATTACTTTCATAGAAAGCACTAAGAATATTATCTAGAATAACCTTTTGTTTGAAGGCCAAAACTTTATCTGTTCTGTATACAGGTTTCTAGAAAACCTTTAACAGTTGATTATGAACACTTTTCCTTCCAACAACTACAGGTTGGTTTTCCCAAAAAGGGTTTCGTCTGGTTTTTGGCAAAGTAGTAGCCATCAATGAACTTGATATGCCTTTACCATTTGCCATTTGCAACAGGCTAGTCGTTCCTTTACCCTGAGATCAATTAGTTATGGCTGCTCTTTTTGGATGCAGTAAAAACTCATCTAAGAGTTTTTCTTCATCATTGGACTTAACAGACTGTGCTTCATCCTGCTAGACTGAAATAGATTTATAGTTCTCTTTAGGATCTTGTTTAAGCAATCTGATTTTTTTTCAGTAGCGTGGCTCGTGTCTAGTTTTGTTATAAGATACTATGTACTGGTAACTTGGTCTGTCATGCAATGGTCTAACTGTTTTGTCACCACTCTTGTATCTTCTCCAAAAGACCTTTTTCTTTACCTTCTAGTCTTTTGCTTTGTAAGTTTCGTCTTTCATCTCTGTTGAACATGGTCATTTCTCTTCCAAGTGTGTCAGGCAAATAATTCCTATCACCTACAACCATTTCAACATCATATTCATATTGAGTTAAAAAAACATCTGTCATTGAAAAACTCTTCCTTTATCAGTAGCATTGATTAACTTATCAGGAAAATCGTTCGTACAGTACCTGACATTTTCCTCATTCTAAACTTCAGTACCTCACGTTCAGAAAATATCAGAACGGTACCTGAGGTTTCGACCCCGATAGAAGATCGGTACCTAGTGCCGTTAGTTCCGTCACAAAAACTGACGGCTGGCATATTTTGATCATCAAATGACCAATTTACCCTTTAATTTTTGTTTTCTTTAGTTTTTTTTTATAAAATAAATAATAATAAAAAAAAGCAAATATTTTTTTTCTATTAGTTTAAACTATTTTTAGTTCTGAAAATTATTTAAATTTTTGGTTCATCAAAATTTATCTTTCGAGCTCGTAGGATTAAACTAGATGTTATTACGAGTTCGTAGGAATTCTTGAAGGATTTTTCAGACACCCGAGTTATTTTTAATGATTTTTAAAAGTTGGTAATATCTAGAAATATAATTAAAAATAGAATTTTCAAGTTGGCTACATCTGGACCGTTGATTTCAAATGGCAGAAGATCTTGACCGTTGAAGGAACCTATAGATCGAGACCCAGATCGGGTCCGTGCCTACCCAAATATCAGCGACGGTGACCCGGCTGTTTCTCCTTTTTTCGGCCACTCTCAGACTTCGAACAGGCCTATTTTTCTTCGTCTCGGTGTCGCAGTCATCCCTGTGCTTTTGGTTTTGTCAAACAACGTCCGATGAGAGAGAATCGATGGAGAGAAGGTGGTGGCTTCTCTGACGGGTTTTTCTGATTCCGGCCACCTGGTGGTCTCGCACCTATATCAGAAGGATCCTCGCAATGTGACGACCCATTCATGGTATTTGTTCATTCAGATGATGAGCCAAGAGAGAGAATCGAGGAGAAAAAGTTTATGAGTTTTCCGGCAAGTTTGCTCTATTTTCCGG
>LYNE01003417.1:15219-33318 GCA_001662545.1 Rosa x damascena | reverse complement strand
TTTTTTCTCGTGTGGTTCATTTTACTTTCTATGTTGAGGTGTGTCATATATTCATGTTTTGCATTTAATTCTCCAGACATTTTTGTTTCTCCATGCTTGTTTTCTATCTGAATGTTTAACTGCTGTATTACCTTGGTGCATGCTATTTCTTTCAATTCAAACAATTTCTTTTCATTAAACAAGTGTAGCACATTACTCTAATTTACTATAGCATCCTTACTCGAATTTGTTGTTGTCACTTGCAAAATTAAGTGACAGACAGAATCATGTATTTGATGGATTACTTTTTCTAGTCCAGGAAACTAGAATTTCTAGCCTTGTCTGGAGAGGCTGAAAACCTGTGCTACTTGGTGGAAACACATGTAACTGTCAATTATATTGATATCTATATCTAAAACTATCCTCTAGACCTCTAGTAATATTTACAAGATGGCATAGGTACTTTGTAGTTTCATTTACAAGGTCAAGAGATCGCACGTATTCAATGCTCTTCAGACATGATTTTTTGGACCTTAGATACTCAAAATTCCTCATTGCAGAGTGAGGATGATAATACCAAATTTGTTGTTATCTTAGAAGTGTATTGTTCCTCAGTATAACTGTCCATATGAGGGCAATCCTTGTTCTACTGAGCTTTTCATAAAAATTTTCTCATTGAGCTGTGCTCTTTGGTATTCTGTCATTTTCAGTTTTTATTTTTACTTTGTTTTATGTATTATCATTTCAGCGCTGCTGACCTATTGTGCAGGAAAGCAAGTCTATTGGTGCTGAAGTGAATTGGGGTGTGAGATTCAAGGATTTGAAAGATGTAAGCAGTCTAATATACTGTACAAACAGAAAGAAGAAGTTATCTATTAACAGAATTTTTGTATATAGGCAGGTTAAGAGTTGACATTTGAAATTTTTTTTCAGAGTCATCACTTCCTTTCAAATCTTTGCAAGGAGGTTTCCTTACGCTTGCAAGGATGCGCAGTGCAGGGCCGTACTTTTTCCCTTAAGGTATAGTCCTCTAATATCGATCCAAACGTCTAGCTTGTGGCTGAAATGTCAAGCTGAGATAGTTTTCTTTATTATGCCTATCTCCTATCTCTGGAATGGATAGTTGTACCTCAGGAAGAATGGTGCTGTGAACTAAGGCTCTGTTTGGTTTGTGGAAAGGAAAGGAATCATTTTCCTTTCCATTGGGAAAGTGGATCCTGGGGTGGGTTGGGGGGAATCATTTTCCACCTCTTTTTCCTTTCCATTGGGAAGCATTTTCCCTTCCATTGTCACTCCCAAACACAGGAAAGGAATGACATTCCTTTCCCAATGCCCAAAATCTGTGAAACAAACACAGCCTAAGGTTGACATCTTTGTGATGTTTTGTTATAGATTAAGAAAAGAAGAAAAGATGCACAGGAGCCAGTGAAGTATATGGGATGTGGAGACTGTGAAAACTTGAGCCACTCTGTAACGGTAACAATACTTTATTTTCCCTTTACAAACATGCACAAATATTGGCAACATTCAGATTGTGCACACACATAATTCTTGCTGCATATGGGTAATTTCCACTTTTAGAGGCCCAGATGTAAATTCTATTTCATCTTAGGTTCCAGTTGCTACTGATGATGTGGAAGTGCTTCAGAGAATAACAAAGCAGCTCTTTGGGTTTTTCTCCCTAGGTAAATTAACTTCTTAGATGATTCAAAAAAATTTATGTTTTAATATGAATGGAAGACATCCATACATGTTATCTGTCTCGTAATGAAGTTTATGCACTTTTTGGGAGCTGAAAGTTGAGAATTTTATGCACTGGGTATTTTCTGTTTGATACTTTGATGTAAGCATCCTATTTAGTTGGTCTCAGGATTTTACTTTTCTTAGACTACATTTATTGGTTAGGATTTTTGTTAAAGAAGGATCCTAATAGTTAAGAAATGCAGATTAGTAAGAGCTACCTTTTTGAAATGGAAAAGTATATATGGCCATTTCATTGCTACTGATGTTGGTAGTGGACATGAGTTTGTGGCTCTTGCATTTGAAGGAAGTGGTGTTGTCATGGGTTTAAGGGGCAATGGGAACTTGATGGTTGACAGGGTTATAACAGCTAAAGAACCTGTGGTGGGGTCTTGGTTTGCGGGAGTCTCATTTGAAAATATAGTGGGGTCTTTGTTTCTTGTTGAGTTCTAGTAGCAGTGGAAGATGATTTCTATGTAGTAAGAACTTATAACTTCCTTTCAACCCTTTGATTATTGTGTAGATGTCAAGGAGATTCGAGGTATTGGTTTGCAAGTTTCCAAGCTTGAGAGTGTAGATGCTTCAAAGCAAGGTGCATGCCACATTAGTCTTATATTTCACTTCAGCAGTACTATTCGAGTGTGATATGGTTTCAATTAAGCAATTTAGCCACCTATCTTTATCCTATAAATTGTAGATGTTGTGCCTTTGGCTAGACAGGAAGTGTTCTATATGATCTGTTGTTATTTTTCTTAGCCTTCACTCTGTGGTCAAATTGGTCCTAATTTGTTTTTTTATTTGTTTTATTTTATTTCTTATGTTGAAGGACTTGGAAAAAACTCTTTGAAATCGTGGTTCCAATCTGCCAAAGCAAGTACAGAAGAAAAATCCAATATTTATTCTGTAGATGATGGGGAGAGGGTGGATGCAGGTGATATATATTTTTGATTGTAGAAAAAGTTTATTCTTGAATGTTTTGTCTAATCAATATTACTTCAAAATAATAGAATCTATGTTATATTTAGACATGCTAAATTCATTTATGTAGGTTATGATATTATGATTTATACCATCTACACTGTTTATGAATATTTCTCTATGTTCAGAATATGGGATAATGTTCTGGCATTTTCTGCCTCAGTCTAACTTATTTTAATATAGAATAATGTGCTTGATAAGACATCATTTCTGTACAGCATTTCTATATTTTAATATGGCATTTGACGTACAGATTCTGAGGGTCGGGGAACTCATCGAACTTCAGGCCAGCTATGTGAAAATTTACTTGGTATTCAAACTCCAGTGGACAATCATCGGTCTAGTGGTGAAACTTCTGCAAACCAGGTTTCAGCACCACCACCTTTATGTCATCTTGATTTAGGAGTTATTGAAAGTCTTCCTCCAGAACTTTTTGCGGAATTAAACGGGATCTATGGTGGCAAGTTGGTTGATTTTGTTGCTAAAAGTAAACGAGAATTCAGTTTAACAACATCACACGAACGAGTAGATGGTATTTCTCTCTCTTACCTGTCTTCCCAGCTGATCCTGTTATGTTCTTTCTGGTGCCTGGTTGATTTGTTGGTTTTATCTAATAGATGCAAAGAACGGGAGTGAGAGACATCTCTTAAATGATATGCGCCTGCGGGATGAAATTGTACTAGAACCCAGGGTATTTTTTCTTATTTCGGCTCTTTCTTCTGCAGTTCTTTTCTTCTCAGTATTTAGTTATCCAGTCTGATCTTTCATCCAGTTATTTGCAACATCTTTATCGAGTGCTGCAGTTTCAGATGGACTTTAATATTACTCTTTTTGTTCTCTTACGTCACAATCTCCATCGAAGTTAGTAGTTGCATGTCATGGCTGGTTATGGTAGAGAGCACTCCTGTCTTGTTTTGAAGAGTAGTAAATATCTGGATCCCTTTTTTTTCTGTTACTTTTTCTTTGGCTTTATCTGTTTAGTGAAATTTTTCCCCATTAAAAGAAATAGTTGAACCAAGATTTTTTTTTTTTAGACATTATCTTGTATGATGAGTATATCTTTTTTCAAAGCATACGCTTCTCTTCCAGAATAGGATTGCAACAAAAAAATTGCTGTTTTCATCATATGAAAATTGATTTTTTTCTCATCTAAATGCATTAAAATTTTTGTTTTGGAACGTGTACTCTTGTACTTTATCTTAATATCTATACTTACGTGATGCAGCACACAGTTGTAGAAAAACAAGCAATGCCTTCTTCTGTGGGAGGGTCCTGTGATGTGGCAGTTTCAACGTCAGAGCTTGGAAATACTGATATAATGCCTGCATCTTTAAGTCAAGTAGATCCCTCGGTGTTGCAACAATTACCTCAAGAACTGAGAGTTGACTTACTTGAGCAGCTTCCTGCACACAGGAGATCTGACTTAGCTTCAAGTGCTGCCTTGGACCCTCTTGCAGAGATACATGGAGAATCAATAGGTATGAGGGTTGGAAATCATTCTGGATCACATGATCTTGCATTTAACAACAAGCTTTGGATTGGAAATCCTCCACGGTGGGTTGAAGAGTTCAAAGCCAGCAAATGCATGATATTAAATATTCTTGCAGAGATGTATGACAAATCAGGGTCAAGTGGAAACTTATCTGTAATTCTGCGCAGTACTATCATGGAATGTCAAGATCCTCTGGATTCAAGTTCTGACTGTTGGGTTCAAGCTGTATACAGCTTCTCTGAGCTTCTCAGGCAGTATGTTACATTAAAGATTGACTCAGATATTGAAGAGATATATGTTTGTTTTCGGCTTCTTAAAAGGTATATATACTGTAGTTGCGTACCTCTCTCTCTCTCTGTCTCTCTCTCTCTCTCACATTTAACTGCTCATCAGTCACATTTGCACTAAAGTAGGAGTGTATATGTTTTAATTTCAAGCAATAAATTTTTACTTTAAAACTGCAATTGGTACGGTAGCCATCCAACCAAAAGAATCATAGAATGGTCCAAGTCTTGTGTGGGGAACTGTTGGTCTGACAAACAACATCTCAGAACCTGTATATTCCAATTCCTGTTGTTTTTTCCTGAAAAAGAAAAGGAGGGAAGGAAGTATCAATACTTACAGTTTCAGTCATCAATAGCTTTCATTGCTGGACATTTAGTGTGTTATATCCATACTATTGGTAAACTTTTGCCATCATGTACATGAATATTGTAGTCATGACTTGAGATCTTTAATTTGTTGGATGAAAAATGTTGGGATAAAAGTACAATCATATACTCTACATAGGACAAGATGTCCACTGATAACAGAATCTTAAAGCATCCAAGCATACAAATTGCATTATATGACCAAATTTCTCGCATGCTGAACAAAAGAGCTAGCCCAATCTGCAACTTAGCAAAAGAAAGGAAGCCGCAAAGAAGACTAAAAACTGACATTATCCTGTAAAACTTGACCCTTCCCTAGAAACCTTAGTCTTCTCACAAAATAAAATCAGGACAATGCTAGATGTTACTCAGCAGGACACAGTTCTTCTTTAGGTATTGTGCATTTCCATTCATTTTCTGCTTAGTTTTATTTTTCAAATACTGTAATTATTATAACGAGTTAATTGATTATAGTTTATTCATTTTCAGGTTTACAATGAAGTCAAAGTTTTTCTTACAGGTATACAGCGATGTCTTTCCTTACCTTCAGGTGAGTAGTTATACTTCTACAATGCATTGTGGGTAACCATCAGGTTTTTGTTATTTAATGGGATATTATTTAAAGTTCAAGATGAAAGCCAATTTGTTTGAAATGATGTCTTTGTTTAAGTATTCTCCAATACCATTATTGAATTTTCAATTTGGTTGGAATGACTGACAGGTTCCTCTATATGCTAGTATTGGGATAGTACTTTTGGCTTTGGCAGTATATTGTCACTGGAATTGACATATGAAGAAACCTTAAGTAGAATAGTTCTAAAATTTTATAAGAAAAAGCCAGACTCAGTAGTCTGGGCTGTAAGCCTTTGCCATTTCACCATTGTTTACTATTCTGATAAATTGAAGTGCTAGACATCTATGTCTACCTCACATAGGTTTGTGACCAAAAGGGGAAGAAAAAAACATAAGCTATAAGTAATGTCCAAACAATGTAATTGATATACCATGAAATGGCATGGAGAATGTCTCTATTGTCAGAAGACTCAGAACACTCTTCTGATTTCCTTATCATCTAAGTCTAACTGGAGACATATATGGTTTTGTATACTGAGCCACTGTGTGCAGGTCTTGATCATTTTTGTGTTATGCTTATTCTTCCTACTCATCGCTTTGTTGATTTAATCTGTTAGGCATCTTTCACTGATAGCTATGGAGGAAACTTGCACATCTAGATTTGTGCTTGTCATCTGGCTTCTCCTACTGTACTGATTTTTAATTTCCAAAGAGCAATTTCTGTGGAAGGTGGAACGCGAGATCCTAACATCGATCCCCGGTAGATAGGTAAGACATAACCATTTTATGTTACTGAGTTTATAATGTATTTATGCTTACTGATCTACTCAGTTCGAGTCTTTGGTATCTTAAAGATGAACTTGTGAATTTACATGCGATCACAACAGGATGCACTTTGGAGCTGAACTTGTCCGGTAAATTGTTCACTTGGATGGTTCTTAGGTATCTGACGGAGATTCTTGTTCCTGCTATGTGTATGCTTGGAAACTTATTCACAGCATTTATTGGGGATACAGTTTTTGACTGTTTTTCAACTGCTAGAATAATCTATGAGGTACTTATTTATAGCTCAGAAGAATACCAATTTCTTGTGTTATAGCTTACCAAAGGACTACTCCATGTTGCAGGTTTTCAAACGTAAATAAATGGAAGAAAAGACTGGCTTTAATTTGAAGAGTATATAGGGGTTTTGAACAAGACAACCCTTTCATTTTTCATTTTTTTCTTTTTCATATTGAAAAAGTATCCTGATTCTTATGTGTGTTCAAATCGAATATGCTATTGATCAAGGATAGGATTCTCAATTTTCTTCAGAAGAGAGAGGTGACAGGTAGTTCAGGATTGTCCCTTACAAATTGTACAAAGGACTCTTAAGTCTTAACTCTCCGGCACCAGTGTCTCACCTCAAGGTACTGCCATTGTTACCCTGTTGGTTAGTTTGCTTTTATTAATGTATTTATTTGTTTTCCTGGTTGATGTCCTTGGTCTGCTTGATGTATGAGATATACATAGATTAGTCTGGAAACTGACGTCAGCATTCATTCATTCAGTTTGGCTCAGCCTACAGAGCGATGCCCCGGAGCAACTTGAAGAGTAATGTTAAATAAGATGGAACTTGGACAGTGCTTACAGATTCCAGTTACTGTTTTGGTGCAAATTCTTGAAAAGTGGATTACTTTGGTTGATCTAGTACAAGAACAGATTTGAGATGTGTTTCCGAACTGAATTCTTATACTCGTTTAGGACTTCTAAGCACGTGTTTGTCTTAGTTCAACTTGATCTTAAGACACTAGATGTCAGAGTTACTTGCATATAGAATCAAGACCTGTGCATTATCTTCCAAGTCTCCTAGAGCTGAAAGTATTTTTGTTAGTCCAACTACGTAGGTTTTGAGAAGTTGTATTCAGGCTGTACATAATTCTTTCTCCCCCAACTCTATTGAAATTGTTACAAGATAAATAAAGAACTGTGAAACTTCGTTTGAAGTTTGGATATCCTTCAGTTGCTTTTTGCCAATTCCCAGTCTACATATTTCAATTGTTTGACTTCCCTAGTTCACGTTTCGGTTATTTTACAATTTAATTTAACTAACATTGTCTATAAGCTCCAATTCAAATGGCGTTCGGGTGGGACGAGGATATAGTAGTGTTCATGTCTTGGATAAGCAAATTTGGCTAATGGGGCTTGAAATTAGGAGTTGGTTTTGTTATTTGGTCAGACTCGTGGTGCTGCTAATGCACTTCTTGGTAAATGTGGACCTGCCTTCAACGTGTGGCATAAGAAAGATCAACTGGACTTCCATCAAATGAAGCTTTTCTGAAATTGCTCAGTCTCGATGGAAGTCTGAAACCGCAGCAAATAATAGGGGATGCCCAGCCTAACAACTTCATCCAATTCAACCATTTATTCCATTTGATGTGGTGGCACATGTTCCTGACTCTTTAGGCTCGCATGCCTGAAGGTTGTTTATGGTCTTGTGCTTTGATTTTTAGTGTAGATAAGTGTGTGGTTGATTTTTGTGTTACTTTATAGTCCAAAGCATGCCAAGGTTGCTTTGAATAACTTCTTAATAAAACGTTTTTTCCTCAAGATTTCCTCCAGATCTGGTAATGAGGAAAACACTTTTCGGTTGAACCAGCCAGCATTTTTATACTATTCCACTTTGGAAAAAGACTACATTTGTCAATTGATGACACAATTCCTCATCATTAGGATTAGGTACAAGAGATAAGCATAAGTGGCAAAAGGCATCAGACTAAATGAAGTATGAGTGGTGTGGGAGAGCGGGGATTTGGGTTATGATTAGGCTATGTTAAGAGTCCGATCCCCTTAATGTAACGAAAAGATAAAATTAAAAAATTGTAAGGAGTAACACCGGTTGGAATTACATTATAGAAATGACACCTTCTTTCACTTTGTTTCATCAAGGCAAACTTCAGAATTGGATGTCTTTATTGGAGAACACATGTTCTCATTAGTCGTTCCATGTGTAATGGAATTTAGAACACATGTTCTCATTAGTCATTCCATGTGTAATGGAATTCACATGTCATAAACAAGGTATTCCGACCATGCTTGATTTATGTTATTATATCTAACATTCTGGGATTTATGAGTCTCCCAAAAACCTGCCGAAATGATTGTCTTAACGAGAAGAGAAAGACCCCTAAAAGTGTTTAATTAGGTCTAAAAGGATAAGGTGTTGGCTTGGATCTTTAGTCGGTGTTAGGGAAAGAGGGTTCTTAGTGGTTTGGTCATATAAAAGCAACAGAAATAGTCATAAAACGCCAACTGAAATCTTTAGAGATCTACATCATGCAGTACTCTACAGCAAAAATTGCTCACCAACGTAACTATAATCTTGGTTCGACCATTGACTTGTTCCGATATCTATAATATTCTACTGGAAAAACCTTTCCACTAGTCAAAGCCAGAGGTTCACGTTTTCAAACTCAAAGCGCCTAAACTCAGAAAACACAATCCAGCCTACAATTCATCAACAAAGTCAATCAAGTACAAAACTCGAAAGCTAATTAATCTCCCAGAGTCCCACGTACCCTCTTTCAGTTTCTATATAAGAACAAAACCTAGCTTACCTCTCTTGTATATCTCCAATTCTTCAAACTCAAGCATTCTCTTAGCTCAGGTACTGCTGAAGGGAGTTGTACCTGTTAAAATGAAATCTCATTCTCATTCCCTTGTGTTGGCTTTGAATGCCTTTTCCATTGTCATCTTCTTCCTCTTGCTCTCTTACTCCATGCAGGCCGAGGCCTCAAGACCTCTTGGTGGTGCTCATCGCTCCACTGCTACTCATTTCGAGTCAATAAAGCGTTTGATTATTGCTCAAGCTTACTCCGGTCCCAGCCGCAGAGGACGCGGTCACTGATCATATGGAAATGATCTTTGTGTGCTCGAAACTCGCATTCTATGAAGCCGTTTCCACTATTCATGAAAAAGCCAAGCTACGAGGTCAAGGGAAATTTTGGTATAAAAGATTGTTGTTATTATAATTTTTAGTTTGTAGAGGTGTTTTTGGCCAACACATCGTCGAAAGTTTTCGACTTTCAAGGCCACAATGAGTAATCACACTGTTTCTATTCATTCATTGTAAATGGTTAACGTGAATCTGATCTCATACATTAATGTGATAGTTATATAAATACCTTGTCTTTTCTTTCGTAATTGTGTGTTTATACATGCATATCGAGTCTCGTAGGTGTGACAATATTGAAGAGCATACGTTTAGAACATAATACGTACGCTATATATGTTAGGTTGAGATGATTAAATCTTTTTTTTTTTTAAATCGAAGGAGGTCAACCATTTATTGAAATTGAAAGATTACAACGATACGATGCCAAAAGACATCAAGAAAGGAATAAAGCAGTACGAAAAGAAAATTACATATAAAATATAAAAACTTAATAATACAAGAGCAGCAACGTCAAGACGCAGCGCTGATTAAATCTTAATTAGTATGGCTCTTTTATATGTTGGTAAAAGGTCAACACAAAAACATCACACCGTGAAACTGAGGTAGCAACTAGGCATATAAAAAAAAAAGGCATAATTTAATTGCTATTGAATGTTTTTATCAATTTTAAATTACATTTTAGTTTCTTAGAAATTTATTTATTTGAACTTTCTCTCATATCTAAGAAAAAAATCTTAGGAATAAATCGAAATACATCATGGACCAAAGACCCGAGATAAGCGAGGAGAGTAGCTCTGTTAGGAATGATACTCGTTCTTTATTATTATCTTTTGGAGACCTTGGTAATCTATGTCACTATTTTACCTGCTCTTGTTATGTATCTATTTTTGTTGAGAACTGTTCTTTAATTATGCAAGGAATGTTAACCCACTACAGTTCAAATATTTCAGTTTGGCATATCAATTGTAACGTTTGGTTATTTTTTAACAAAAGTTGTAGTCTTCTATTATTTTCCTTTTTAAAATTATCTGAGTCACTTGTTTATTCACGTATCAAGTTATGCGAACATAATGACTTATTGTTTTTCGACCAAGATTTTTAAAAGAAAAAAATGAAGTATGACTTACGATTGAGCCGCTTAATAACAATTGTAATGTTTCGTCATGTCCAAAAGAGAGAATGTATGTAGTCAATTTGGAGCGAGATTAATTCCATAAATATCATTTTGCCCATGATGTATCCACTAAATATTCCACTTAAACGGTAATAATATTCTTTCTATTAATTTGTCGAAAATTCAGATCACGTGGCACTCTGTAAAATCCAGAATAAGCTGTAATGAGTTGGTGACCACGCCTTGACCCCCAGTCATTTACCTTTCTGCCCCTAACGGTAATATTCTCAAATGAATAGGCCCGTAGATGGTGCCTCTGATCCAACGGCTCAAAATTAAAGAAAATGAGACCGTTGGAGTGAAGCGGTGGCTCCCCTAGCTTCAAAAAGGGGTCATTCGGCTCCAAATTCTTATTCATTCTCTGAATCGCTTCTTCTTCTTGTTCTTCACAGAGAGAAAGATTGAAAGGATTGATTTTGAGTCAAAGATTTAGGAATGGCTTCGAGAGTCGTTGATCAACAACAAGCCAGAGGTATTGTTTTCTGATTCTAATTGGTGGTTTTGTTGTTCTTGATGATTGTTCATCTGATTTGTGATACGAAAATGTTCATAACTGGGTGATTTTGATGAAAAGGTTTAATCTTTGGACTTTTTGTTTGTGTAATTGCATAACCCATGTTGAGAAATCGTGGATTCTGATGGTTCTTGGTGCCTTTTTCGTTTAATTTTTGCATCAAATTTTCTGATTTTCTTTCTGGGTGTGGTTGATTTTCACCAAATATGGTTAATTGGGTCTTACTTATGTTGAGAATCGACGATTCTGATCGTTCTTGGTGCCTTTTCGTTTGAAATTTGTATGAAATTTTCTGATTTGCCTTCTGGGTTTGGTGTACTTTTACCCAATATGATTAATTGAGGGCATAAGGTTTAGATCTAAAACGTTGTTCTGTTATGGGCATTTACCTTGATTGGTTTTAGAAAGTTTCAGAAAATGTTCACTAAAATCATACCTTTTCAATTTTTTGACCGAAAAGATTTGCTTTAAGTTGTCAGATTTCTTTGAAATTAGACTGTTGTATCTGTATTGTGATCGATTTCTACAAATGGGTTTATTATGATAGGTGTTCTTTGTGGACTGAGATTAATGTGTTTTATTATAATAGGTATGGCAGTGGCCGGAGTAGGAGTTAAGCCACAGAAGAAGAACGCTGTGGCCGACGGGAGAAACCGAAAACCACTGGGTGAGATTGGTAACCAGCAACTTGTTCGAGGAGTTGAGATCAAGCCTAATCGCCCCATAACAAGGTTTTTATTACTCGCTCTTCTATTTGTGCCTATTTTCAATTGTTTTGGTTACTTTGGGTTTATGTTCTATGGTGATTGTTACTTTCTTACTAATGTTCTATAGTGATTGCAGGAACTTCCGGGCTCAATTACTAGCTAATGCACAGGCTGCGGCAGTTATTGAGAACAACAACAAGGTTTGTTTTGATACCTTTCTTGCATTATCATGTGTCTGATTCTGGGTTCTTTTATCACATATATACCTTGTTTGCTTTATTCATGTATCTGATTTTGGGTTCTGCCTATTTTGTTTGATGTACAGAAGCAAGTCTGTGCGAACGTGAATGAACTTGTGGCGGTTAAAAGGGATGAGGCACCCAAGCCAGTGCAGAAGAAAGTAGTTAATATCAAGTTGAAGCCCAAGGAGATAATCGAAATCAGCCCGGACACAGAGGAGGGCTTGATTGAAAAGGCTAAGCATGAGAAGAAGAAAGAAGGAGCTTCAAAGAAGAAAGCAGCACCAACTCTCACTTCAGTCCTTACTGCTAGAAGCAAGGTAACATTTTGACCCTTTTTCATTCTTTGGCTGATTGGACTAGATGATTTTTGGTGGCAGTTTTTACTTTGTGGTATTGTTTGTTTGTTCTTACTTATCCTATTGGTGATATCCAGGCTGCTTGTGGTTTGACTAATAAACCAAAGGAACTGATTGTTGATATTGATGCCAAAGATGCTGGTAATGACTTGGCTGCTGTTGAATATGTTGAGGACATGTACAAGTTCTATAAGCTTGTTGAGGTACGCATTAGATTGAATTGTCCCCTTATTTTCAGTATCACTTGTATATTTCACTATCAGTCTCTGGTTTATCAATTAGTCTCTAACTAATATCACACATATAATGCAGAATGAGAACCGCCCTCATGACTATATGGACTCACAGCCTGAGATTAACGAAAACATGAGAGCAATTCTGATGGACTGGCTGGTAGTTGTTCACAGCAAGTTCGAGCTTTCTCCGGAGACTTTCTACCTAACCACCAACATAATTGATCGGTTCCTTTCGGTCAAGACTGTGCCAAGGAGGGAGTTGCAATTAGTTGGCATCAGTGCCATGCTAATCGCCTCAAAGTATGAAGAGATCTGGCCCCCTCAGGTCGATGACTTTGTGAGCCTTTCGGACAATGCTTACAGTAATGTGCAGATATTGGTGATGGAGAAAATGATACTGGGCAAGTTGGAATGGACCTTGACTGTGCCTACACTCTATGTGTTCCTAGTCCGGTTCATTAAAGCAGCAATTCCAGATGAACAAGTGAGTAATCATTTCAAAACCCTCTCAACTGATATTGGCTTCATTTGATAAGTTGCTAATAGTCACATTGTTCTTGTTTGGAATTGTCCAGATGGAAAACCTTGTCTACTTTCTAGCTGAATTGGGTATGATGCATTATGGCATGCTTATGTACTGCCCTTCAATGGTTGCTGCCTCTGCAGTCTATGCTGCTAAATGCACTCTGAACAAGAGCCCTGCTTGGTGTGACACACTCAAGCTTCACACTGGTTTCTCAGAATCTCAACTAATGCAAGTACCTCACCTCTTGTCTTCTCTTCTTTTTGCTTTGAAAATCTGCAAGTGGTTTTTGTATGATTGATTGGATCTTTACTTACATACCTATCCTTTTGATTGTTTTCAAACAGTGATTGTTCCAAAGTGTTGGTGAGCTTGCACGCAAAGGCTGCGAAAAACAAGCTTCAGGGTGTGTTCAAGAAGTACTTGAGTTCTGAGAGAGGTGCTGTGGCTTCGCTGACTCCAGCCAAAGCGCTTTTGCCACCAGCCAAAGCTTCGGGAGGGTCTTCATAATAAGAAGGGGATACAACTAAGAGAATCAACAGTAGTTGATAATAGATTTGGTTTGGTGATTGGGTGGCATAGACACATGTTCCGGCAAAAACAGAACACATGTTCAGGCAAAAACAGATGTGTTTTAGATTCTATTGTACTGTTCCATGTTTAGATTTGAAGGAAACATTATTAGTATTATAATTCTTTCCATTCTTCCTATTTCTGTGAAATTTGAGCCCCATTTTATCTCAACTCTTCTTTACATATCCAATGATCCTCATTTCACTAGTGCCCTATTGTACCCAATGCCGCCTTTAGGCAAATGTTTGATCCTTAATCTGTGAACCTTTCACATAAGTTAGATTCTGCATTTAAATTATTTTCTTTGATTCTATATTAAAGCTTTGAACTTTGTTCGAAGACATCTATTATTAAAACTTTGAACTTTGTTTCCATGCTTCTTAGCCATTAGTTCTCTTAAATGATCCATCAAGATCTTAATTGGGACTCTGTTGGCCTATATTTCAAATTCTCAGTTCCAACTAGTTTATCATTCTCACTTTGGGAGCCTTTTCCTAACACAGAGCCGTAGCCAAAAAAAACTCTTTAACAAATTGAGTCATCCCTTCTATCCTCCTCCTTTTCTTAACATATAGAGCAGATCCGTAGCCAAAAAACTCTTAACAAATTAAGTCATCCATTCTGTCCACCTCCTTAACACCGTGCCAAGGAGAGAGTTGCAATTAGTTGGCATCAGTGCCATGCTAATTGCCTCAAAGTATGAAGAGATCTGGCCCCCTCAGGTCGATGACTTTGTTAGCCTTTCGGACAATCCCTTCTATCCTCCTCCTTTCCTTAACATAGAGCAGATCCGTAGCCAAAAAACTCTTAACAAATTAAGTCATCCATTCTGTCTTCCTCCTTAACGAAGTTGTTTTACAAAACGACTAATGGATTACAATAATTGGTTAATATTGTGTCATTGATTAAAATCTTGAAGCTTAATCATGTTTTACAAATCGACTAATGGATTATCCTATTGGTTAAAATTGTGTCATTGATTAAAATCTTGAAACTTAATCATTTATGGGCCGAACTCAGAAAGGGTACCTTGTTGGACTTGATCAATTCTTTCTTCACCCTTTGATCTTTATACAAGTCGCCATGATTTGGACACAAGTCAATATATTACTAGAAATGAAAGGAAGAAAAGAAAACGAAGACATTTTCAACCCCTTAATCACCGGCCTCTACATTTATATGAAGTGCTGGAAAACTCAAAGTCAAGCAGACTATTAGGACTTTTGTTTTGGTGACAAGACTATGACCGTACCAGACTACCAGTTAATTGAATTGAATACAAATCAAAGATGGATTAGTTCCTTACGTACATGACTCTTAATGAATATTGGTGAGGAAACACCCTAATGCTTACCATGTCTCGCAGAACCAAACTCTATATAAACCACAAAGAGCAAACACTTGGTGCATAACAAATTACAGTCACTTAGTAAATCATTTCAAACACCATGGCTCGCTTTCTCCTTTCATTGGTCTTTGCTTCTCTCTTAGCCCTAGCTACTGTCCATGAAACTCAAGCTATTGAGTACATCGTCGAGAACCGGGCTCTCAGCACCCCCGGCGGAGTCCGTTATAGAGACGAGCTGGGCGTGGACTACACCAAGCAAAGAATGAGAGACGCGACTGAATTCATCTGGAACCTCTTTAAGGAAACTACAGCTGCAGAGAGAAGGGACACGCCGCGCATAAGCTTGTTCGTCGAAGACAGAGAAGGCATTGCGGTTTCGAGCGGTGACATTATTCATGTTTCAGCCAAGTACATCCAGGTACATAATTACATATACACATGGTCAAGATTTTCAATATTTTACGTTTTTTGTTTTTTGTTTTCCCTTGGTATTTCTTTTGACTAATATATACACATAGCAATCTCGAAGTATAAGAAAATTTTCTTGTCACAATTCATTATTTTATCATTACATTTTATCCCAGCTACGCTGAATAAGTGAGATGGACTCTATGACATGCAATTTTGTTTTGACATATGTGTTAACTCGTGAGATGAAAGACATTTAAATTTTTGATATTAAATGTCATGAAAATTCCACATGAAAAGCTATTTCAATGATGAAATTGAGATTTTCAATGACATTTTATTTTTCAGTATATCAATGTCTTTTTTATACTAGTTTTGACCTTGCACTTGCGAATGATTTTTACTACTTTGTATTCAGGACCTACCCGCAGCAAACCTCAAAAACGACTTCAATTGGGTACTTTACCATGAGATCACACACTCATTGCAGAGGAATGGAAACGGTCAAGCTCCTACCGGAGTGGTAGAAGGGATTGCCGAGTTTGTGACCTTGAAGTCTGGTTTTATACCCGCCTCGTTTGCAAAACCCGGTGATGGTAACAGTTGGGACGAGGGTTACAGCGTAACTGCACGGTTCCTGGATTATTGCAATGGCCTTAAAGATGGGTTTGTGGCAGAACTTAACAAGAAGATGATAGATGGTTACAGTAACGATTTCTTTAACCAGTTGCTCGGGAAGACGGTCGATCAGCTGTGGACTGACTATAAAGCCAAATATGCAAACTAAGGGTAGATCATATTAGTAGATAACATATGTGAATAAGAACTGGGTCTTGTATTAAGAAGGCGAATAAGTGATAGGGCAACATGTTAACTATATGTGACATGTATGTCCACTCAGTATTCATTTAATGCAATTGTTTAGTAGTATACTAACTATTAAATAAAATGCGTCTCCAGTTCTCCACATAGCGAAGTCTTTTGGTCTAATGAATCTGAACTGTGGTGTGAGTTAAATTTCTTTGTTATATATAACAGAAAGATGAAAGTTTAAAGTTTTATAGGTCTAAATATTGACCAGATTTCATAGTTATTTTGCAATCTCTCAAGAGTGATCAAACGAAAATTAGTCTACAACTACATTAGTTTTGTGGATTAATCTCTGATTAAATATAGAGGAACTTAAACCTACTTTGGGATTTTTTTGCTTTTGTTTTTTAATTTCATTTTTCATTACCACCATCATGATTAATATATAAGTGCATGTTTTCCATCACTTTTGGGTAGCCAAACCATACAAGTTTATTGAAAAGACACATGAATTATTAACGTTGACACGCATATGGTATATAATGGAGATTTTTTTTTTTTTTAAAGGAATAAAATTACAAACGAGTTCCTCTAGTACAACCAACTCTTACGTTATCAAACAGAAAAGCATGAGAAGCTGAGAGGGGAAGAGAATGACACCAGCTTTGAGCTTGAGCACTATGACAAACTTTTGCAATAGCATCGGCTAGAAAATGTGATGGTTCTCAACGCTTTTCATTATTTGTGGGGGCTGCTAGGGTTTGACTCTAGCCGTCGCCACATAGCACTTTGGCTTTGATGGCTTTATGGGGTAGACTAGAATGTTCAAGATTTTGCTCTGCCTATGCAGATCTAGCAAGCCGTTAAAGAGTCTTTCCCAAGTCAATCTATGTCAGAGTTTGTTCTGCCTATGCATATGTTATAGCTCCAACAGTGGGTCGAGGCTTCAAGAAAATGGAGAAGAACTCCCTGAATTCCATAGAGAAATTTTTATTACAATAACACTGTCTCACTTACAAGTTTAAAGAAAATGAAAACAGTTACTACAAAGTAGTTATACTTTGCCAACGAGGTTTGGCTCAGTTGGTAAGGGCGGACTAGTGCTGGAACCCCCACCAGATCGAGTTCGATCCCCACTGTCAACGGGCCTCGTTGGTTCGCGATCTGTAAGTCCCCTACGGAAATCCATACATGTGGGTTGTGCGACAGGTACATGTCACATGTAAGTCCTTCAGGGTTGAGGTTGTAGGCTTGCCCTGGCGATGGTGGTATAGCGTAACCAAGCTCTCACCTAAACTTTTTGTAACAAAAAAAAAAAAAAAAGTTATACTTTACATCAAGCTTAACAAACTAAACCAATCATTATGGCCTAAATGCTAACATGACACAATTGTGTTACGAATGACAAGTCAATAATTTCTCTTAGTCTAATAATATTTTTTATTAAAATTATTTTGTGTTATCAACGGAAAAAATCTTGCCGGTCATTCGTAACTGATTGTGTTATCCTTTACACAATCAATTACGAATGACCGGAAACTTTTTTTTGGTGATTTTCTCTATTTTCTGGCTTTGAAAAATCGTAAAAAATAAAATAAAAACTTGGGTCGAGATTTCTAAGTTCTCTTAGGTCAAGATTTGGTTTAAAATCATGACTTATGGGTAAAAAGATTTTAGTGAGAAAATAAGAACATATGTTGGCCAAAAATCATGTGCATAGTCCACTAAAAAATCATGGTCCCATACAATTTATTTCTTTTGGAGAAATTTTCTGAACTTGATTCCCACAGAGTTAAGAAAACAGACAATATTTTTTCTTGTGTTTAACCTCGCTTTTTTTTTTTTTTTAACAATGGGTTGCT
>LYNE01003416.1:0-23923 GCA_001662545.1 Rosa x damascena | reverse complement strand
TATATATATATATATAAATCGTTCTACTGCAATCATTGCAATAGAAAAGAATTAGTATCGGCAAGAAAAGAAACTCATAGATCAAAATTACTGGTAAAAATAAACAATATCGTTGCACCAAATAACAATTTGATCATCACAGAGTTGAAAAAAAAATTAAGAAGAGCAAAACGTGCTGATAACGTGTTATAAAGTGGAGGAAAGATAAAGAGAGAAAAGTTGGGAGGAAGTAGAAGTATATCATTCAGTCTCATTAGCCTCATTTATATAGAGGTAGGGTTTACAACAAAGTACATAACTAATGAGTATTTACATGGACATCCACATAGATAATAATATTTGCAACATTTACCATATTTTTAGAGATTTTTTTCTCACTTACTCCATTAAGTTTTTTTAAAGGAAAATTCTCATACACCGCAAATCTAACCATATACTTCCCATATACCTCACTAACTTATTTTTATTTCTACTCACACAAAACTTTCCACATTTTCTCCATACTTTTCAAAACTACTCACTATTCATCCAACTAATACCTCTCTCCTTCATCCTTTTCCTTTTTCTTACATAATTATTATTTTGATAAAGCGTGGTGGGCCCATCTTAAAATTATTTGTCTAGACTATAATTGCAGATCAAAAGATTCATCCTCTATATTCAAAGGTAAGCAGTTAAAACTTACTATTCAAAATTTCGATCGTTGACAGACTTGAGTTAATTGCTAATTGTAAAAGTACTAGCAAGGAACTGAAAAAAGAAAAAGAAAAGTTGAGAAAGTTGAAAAACTTTAGCGATAATCTTAACAGAGAAACTCCCGATTATTGGGATATCATCTATAGACTTCAAACGAGAATCTATAAAGTTGAACAAGATATTGAAGATATCTCATATACTCTTAAAGAGGAATAAAAACCTCTTGATTGTTTGAGCATTGGTTAGATCCGCAAATTATTGGTATCAGAGCTTGTAAAATAGCTCAAAAGAGGAATCCGCAATGGGGACAATGTCTAATTTAATATTAGAGAAGTTGAATTCTCTACTGAAATCCTCTGATGAGAAACATCTGGTCTTCCTGGAAGAAATATCTAGATGTCAAGATTATCTAGAAAAACTACCTGCTATAATCTACCAATTAGAAAAATTGGAAAACAAAATAGATTATATCAAAGAATTTCCAAAAACGGAAGAAGAAAAGCTAACAAGTGTTAGCAGAAAAATCAATGAACAGCAAGAAATGCTGGATTCTATGAAAAATAAACTGAAGGACAAGAAAGTGCCTACAGTAAAACCAAAAAAAGCTAATGGATTTAAACCATTAAGAAAAACCTTAGAAGAATCCTGTTCCAAACATGATTTTTCTTGGACCATCTACTAGTCAAACTAGTATTCGGTATGAAAACCCGAAAGATACAAGAGATGTCAAAATGATGAGCATCTTCGGGAAAAAGAAAGGAGCACAACTCCTCAATGCTGAAGAATTCGAATTCAACGAAATCGAACAGGAGGTAAAAAACTTCGCAATTCCAAAATTAGATTTTAAACAAATCTATAAAAGGGGAAAATTTGATGTGTTGGACAGCTATCATTTCAAATGATTGGAATTTACAACCCCCTCCATAACAGGAGAAACCGATCTACTAATGATCACTCCAGCAGAAGTTGCCAGAGCAAGAACAAAAAATTATCAATTTATGCATATTGGAGCAGTCCAAGTAGGCATAAAACTTCTTGCCCGAGAAGGCATAAACTGTTAAGTTCTATATGTCCTACAAGACAATAGACTAACAGATTTTCATGCTAGTCTGCTGGGAACCCTTGAAGCATCTTTATGCAATCAAGTGGCTTATTTCAACTGCTTCCCAAATTTCTCAACCTGCTTGAAAGATGCAGCTCACTATCTAAGACTGAGAGTCAAGACAGATGGCATATCCATGAAAAAAGATATGCAAGAACTAACCATAATATACAGAATATACTATAAACTGATGAGTACCACAGTAGAACCAAAGACAAGGATATCAAATATCCCAGGTCTTACTACTGGATTCCTCACCAGTCAGAAGAACCATTCACAGCAGATCCACAAGGTTACTTGGAATGAAGTAACTTTTCCTATTGAATGGAAATTGTCTGGTTCGAAAAAACCAATAGAAAATGCCAAAGCAACAACAATGAAAGCAGAAAGACTGTAGATATCAGTCTAAAATTCGACGTTCACAGAAAAAGTGACATCTGTCCTAAAAATTTTAGAATAAACAACAATCTTCTTAGAAGAAACAACAACACTAGAGAAGTTAGTGTTAGTGGTACCAAATTCTCTGTTGAAGAACCAACAGAACCCATTACTGAAGAAGAATTAGAAGCTGATCTGAACAGACTAGTCAATATGCTTAGAGCACAAAAGCTCTATGATCTCTATGAAGAAGCAAAATCTTGCGAAAATCCTGAGCGATTAGAAAAACTAATCGATGAAATGAAAATTTTCAAACCAGGAAAGGAAAGAAAACTCCTTCCCTATCAAGATGTAGAAATGGAAGAAGGAGAAAGCTCCAAAACTTTCATCATAAGAGAAAGGGCAAAAGTAAAACTCCCTTTACAGAAAGCCCCTACGGGCAAAAATGGAGAAAAAAAATTCTCAAACATTTGTCCCAGAAGACAATATACCCAGAATACCAATTTCCACTCATGGTATCTGGCTAAATCTAGACAAAGCTCTAGACAAGAGAAAAACTCTTGACCAATGGGTTGATAGCTTAATGATGGATTTTGCTCTAACCCTTAGAAAATTTGAAGCACCAGATCTTCAGGTGTACTATGAAACTACTCTTACCGGAGTAGCAAAAAAGTATTACTTCTCTTTTAAAGAAACTGCCATAGGAAGAGACTGGCTCGAAGAAATCAAAAATTTAAAATCTCCTTATGATTTTGCAGTACCCCTGTATGATCAGTTCTGTGGAGATCTCTCAAATTTAAGTGAGAAGGCTAAAGAAACGGCCAAATCAAATATCTATGCTCTCAAAATCTGTGACATGAGATATTTTGAAGAATACTTGAATGAATTTCAAGAATATTATTGTACAATCGGCGAACTAGAAAATACTAATCTAATCAACCTGTTGCACAGGAAACTCCCTGAACCATGGAGAGCATCTGTGAGAGAAAGAATAGCTGAAAAACCAATTGAAAGATTTTTAGTTGGAGAAATTGCCGACAGAATTAGGCAATTACTGAAAAAACAATGTAAAGCCAATCTTAGAGCTAAGATGGCCAAGAAACAACTCAAACGAGTTGAAAATTTTTGCTATGGAATAATGGATATGTCAACCAACTGGGGATGTCATGAATCCAAGTTCCACAGAAAAAGAAAAGAAAAATATTACTTGAAAAAACTCAAAGGGAGTAATAAGAAAAAGATTGGAAATTTAAGAAAAGTTCCAACTTCAAGAAACAACAGGATTAAAGTCTTAGAAAGAAATTCTTTAAGAAAAAGAAGAATCACAGAGTCAACCATCAGAATACTCAGCCAGGCAAGAAAGGTTGCAGATGCTGGTTATGTAAAGTTGAAGGGCACTATGCCAATGAATGCCCAGAAAAGGGTAAAAGATCTACTAATGCTCTATTTGAAGAATATGAACCTATAGTAGAAACATCAAATATGAAGGGCTACGAAATAGCCTATTCTGATGATGAAGATGATGATAGGTCAGTATACTCTGCCTGGTCTGAAGAAAAAGAATCATCTGATTCAGAAATAGATTTTGAAGTAGAGTACTTAGAATCTAGATAGATGAATGTTCTACATGTCAAAAACTGGGAAGAAAGTAAGATAGAGGCAATAACGTCTTCCTATCAGGTGAACCCTGGTACATTCGTTTATGACTACTACTTAGGTCACGAAAAGAATGGACTTCCTATGTTCTGTGAAAAGTCAAAAAAGACTTATCACAAAGAATGCTTCATAGCTGAAGCTAGAAGAAATACCAAGAATGGCCTTGTCAGCCAATTGGTAGAACAAGAATATGCAGAACATTTCTCTGAGCAAAAAGAGAAAGAAATAGAAACTATGTTCCAAAAAGCTATGGAACCCTCTTCTTCAAAAAAGGAAGAAAAAATCGAGGAAGAAAAACTCGATATAAAAGAAGAAAAAATCGAAGAAGAAAAACTCGATAATACAACTATAGAACTGGTTGAAATACCAGAACATGTTCCAGAAGAATGCAAACCGTTCATACCTCAGGAACACGCTAAAAAAAATGAGCTACAACAATCGAAAGTCATCTCTACTAGTAAATATAGCAACTACATAGAGATTGGACTCAAATTCCCTGATCATAAAAAATATCACCTATCTGCATTTGTAGACAATGGATCGGGATTTATAGTTGCAAAGAGATTTGCAATTCCAGAAGAACTCTGGAAAGAAGATAAGAAAAGAACAGCTACTGGTGTCACATTTGATGGAAGCCATCTTACAATGAATAAAGTAGCAAAAAATGTTCACATCACCATTGGTGGAGGAACATTTATCATCCATAATGTTTGGCAATCTGAAGGCCAAGGATCAAATTTCTTGTTGGGAAATGAATTTATTCTCCAACAAAGATTCAATTAAGATGAAGAAGCAATAAGCTTCAGGAAAGGAGAACGGGTGTTCTGGGTGGACAGGCTCACTCAAACCAAAAGTGTAGTAGGTCCAAATATTACTACACAATATCAGAGATCGCAACAGAATAGTGATAGTCTTACCTACAAACCCAAATTTGAAACCTTCCTCCAAATCAAACAAAAAGAAGAACTAATTGTTGAAGAATCATCTTCTGAAGATGAAGAAGAAACAACTAGCACAGATGAAGAATCTAGTTTTATCCATGAGCATAACCTCAAGCACTTTCAGAACAAGCTTGAGTCTCAGAAAATTCCCACCATTGAAAAAATCAAGAAATTACTCGAGCAGAATATCGATGTAGACCCTCAGAAGTTTAGGGAAAAAGACCCAGTGGTCTGTGAATTGAGATTGCATGATATGAATGCCATCTGTAATGTCAAAGCCGAATCAATACAAAGAGGAAGATAAAAAAGAATTTAGCAAAGATATTGAAGATCTCCTGAACAAAAGATTAATTCAACCATCCACTAGCCCTCATCATGCACCAGCATTTTACGTGAGAAATCATGCAGAAAACCTAAGAGGCAAAGCTAGAATCGTAATTGACTACAGAGATGTCAATAAGAAGACTGTAAAAAACAGATATCAAATTGCTCAAGTACGAGTACTGATCAACCATCTCAGAGGAGCTAAAGTCTTTTCAAAATTAGATGCAAAGTCGGGTTTCTGGCAAGTCAAAATGCATCCTGAGAGTGTTCCTCTCACTGCATTAGGAACACCACAAGGACATTACGAATAGTTAGTAATGCCTTTTGGTCTAAAACAAGCCCCTTCAATCTTCCAAAGAAAGATGGACAACATCTTCAAACATGTGGCTGAATTCTACATCGTCTATATTGATGACATCCTTGTCTTCTCCAAAAACAGAGACGAACACATGAAACACCTCCATGAGGTTGTAAAGCTGATAGTTCAGCATGAAATTATCCTAGGAGAAAAGAAAATCTTCTTTACCCTCAATGAAGTTCATTTCCTAGGAATAAATATCAAAAATGGAGTAATAAAACTCCAACCTCACTTCTTTGAGAAAATCTGGAAGTTCCCAGATAGAGTTCATGATGCTAAGAGTCTAGAGAGATTCTTTAGGAGTCATAAACTATAGGAGAGATTTCATTCCCAAAATCTTGGGACTAACAACAATGTTATCTCCTAAAACAAGTTCCAAAAGAAAATGGAACTTCACTACAGATGATGAGAAAATTGTGAAGCAGATAAAAACTCTCTGCAAAAACCTCCCTCCTCTATAGCAACCAGAGGAAAATGATGAAATTATCCTCCAAACAGATGCGAGTGATAATTACTGGTCTGGTGTTGTTCTGGGAAAAACGCCTGGAACTAGCATTGAAAAGATCTGTAAATTTTGTAGTGGCAAGTTCAGCCCTGTAGAACTGAATTATCCTACAGGGGAAAAAGAAATCTTGGCTGTCAAGAAAATAATTTTAAACTCTCCAGTTTTTCTTGGAAAAATCTTTACTATCCGCACCAATGTGCTAGAGTAAAGAATTTTAAAAATTTTAAACTTGATAAAGCTGCTAATAGAGGAAGATTAGCCAACTGGCAATTATTTCTTAACCAATATGATTATATTGTTGACTTGATTGCAGGAAATAAGAATTATCTTCCAGACACCCTAACCAGGAAAATGGCGATGTTCAGCCAAAAAGATGACGATGAAGGTCGCAATCTCAGAAGCAGAAGAATTGGGAAAGAACATGAAACCACTGAGGATCCCAAAGAAAAAAAATCCTCAAAAGATTCTTGCTAAGTCCGAAAGGACTAGCCACAACTAATCAATCCCAGGGTAAAAGATTGGCTAGCCCGTCTCAAACGGCAGACAGTAAAGGCTCATTAAGACCGTTGACGGCTGTTGCTTTGCCAAAAAGCAAACCAACTCCAACCGGAGTTATAAATGTTTTTAATTATGAATTAAGAACTTTTGCTGATCCTATGTTCAGAACTAGCAGGAGGCTAGCTTACCACCAGAAGGCAATCTTGGATAATCTCTTATTTGCCTTTTAGGAAAGAAACAGTGGAATTATGTTCCCAGCTTTGTTCGCATTAGTTGAAGAACTCCATGAAAATGCTAGACCACAGCATGAAGAAGTGCAAACACAGCAGAGTGCTGTTAGAAGTGAAAAAATTCACTATCTTAAAGACCCAGAAAGTGCTAGAGTTCCTATCATAGCACTAAAAGAATCAGATTGGTTTGAATTCTATAATCTGAATGGAAGCCATAATTCTGAAAACTGTATGCCTCCAACCCTCTTCATTGTTGCAGGACCTTATGTTGGAAGGTATGGTGTTAATGTTCAGAGTGAACATCCACAAGAACACAATCTTTGGCTTATTGAAAATGGTTTTGTCCATAATCTATGAACCAAAACAAATGATGATCTCAAAGGCCTACCTCTATCATTGTCAACACAGTCAAAAATGTCAGAAAAAATTACTGTACTCTTAGACTGAAGTTCAGATCTACTCCACCCGAATGGATTGATAGAACAAACGGTGAAGTTGAATACATTTCTCCTTATCATTATATGAGAATTATTCAAAAAGATATCTTTAGCCCGCCTGTGTTGGATACAATGGCCAGCCAAATTCAAGCATTCCATGGATGAAGGTCATGTCTCTCGAATACATCAAGAAGATCATCCAAGAAGATACAAGAAATACTTTCTTGGTAGCAGGAGAAAAAATAATTATCACTGCTTATGATCATCCTGAAGCAATTAGCAGTGACCTCTTCATATCTCTCACAAGAAAAGAGATAGAGTCGACACTGGCATGCTTATAGTGGGTTGAAAAGCTTGAAAATGACAACCAATGCAAGATGTATGTAGATACAGATGTCGAAGATAATGTAACTACTGCCAGAATAGCCCGGATGGATGACAACTCCTTTTTCCTCGGCCACAACTTAGAAACGGATGAGAACATGTGAAGCATCAGGTGTAGAAAACGCCGAAAGCAACTTTAGACTTTTCCCAAAAGATGCTTTTGCTTTTCAAAAAGAAAGCAGGTGAAAAACATTTCACCTAAAGGAATTTGTTTTTTTTCCAACTGACCTCCATCATCAGGAGCACTTACGAAAGCAGATAATCACGGAGTTGTTTTGTACATTTTGTTATTTTGAATTCCAGTTTGAGTTCCGCTCCTTATATAAGGAGCTCTAGCTTCAGTTGTAAGGCATTCGAAAATTGAGAAGAATCAGATTCTCTCAAGAAAAGAAAGCTATAGTGGCAATGTGCTCTTTCCTTCCTGTCTAGTGTGAAGTAGTGTGCTTTCATTACAAGTAAGTATCTGTAAATCATTCTTATGGATAGCTAAACAGCTTCTTAGCTGTTTGCCTGAGAATGAGGCTCTGAACTTTAGACTGTAAATTATGTTTAAATAAATAATTTCAGATTGCTCATCCACCTTGTCAATTATGTTTTAGTTTGATGTTTTAAAATGTTTATAAAAGTTCCTACCTTATTCCTGTACTAGTTTTAGGCTTAGACATTCTTTTTCCTAAGAAAAAATGGACTCAATCGAAGCAAGCAGCAGTGATTCCGCCTATTAAAGTAACCGTTAGGCAATGAGCCGTTAGGTGAAAATTAGGCATGTTGAAGGCTAGTTTTCTTTTTGTCAAAAGTGTGAACAGTTTTTCTAAAAGAAAAAGCAAAGGTTAAACCCAAAAGTCAGCATAGGACATAATAGGCACTAGTTTAGAAAAGACTACCCCTATAGGTCTTTTCCCCTAAGATTTGTGTAATTGGGCACAATACAAACTCGTTGGTGCAAGTGGGCACAATACATGAGATTTCTGGGTCAACAGGAATTAACCATTTTTTTAATTTCCTCTTATCCAAAACACTTTAAGGAGGTCTTCCATAATATCTCATTTAATACCATTTTACCATCACCCCTTTGTTACTTAGAGTGAGAGAAAGAGAAAAAAAAAATGGAAGAGAGATAAACCATAAGAGACTTCGCTGGAGCCTGGTCATCGGCAGCCAGAATCCGGCCAATTTTTGCCGATTTTGGTCACCGGCAGCCGCCCACCAAAATTTGCTGAAAATCTCACCGGAAAGTGTTTTTGCCCCCAATAGACATCTATTGGGGGCAAAAAAAAAACCTTGATCTATTGCCCTAATAGTCTATTGCTCTCTAATAGACGTGTATTTCCCCTTAATAGATGTCTATTGCCCCTCAATAGATGTCTATTGCCGCCTAATAGGACTTTCAGTCGCTAGAATGGAAACTAATCCCCCTAAATTTAGACAAATAAAAATTTGATTACAGAAAAATAACAAGGAGATTACATCAATTCAAAATATCTATTGCCCCCCCAATAGCCGTCTATTGCCCTCCAATAGATGTCTATTAGGGGAGATAATAAATTTTTTTTCCCTCATTTTACCAAAAAAAGAATATATATATATATATATATATATATATTGCTGAAAGAAGGAAAGCCTAGAGAGATCACGCTGAAATATTTCTGAAGCAGTACAGCAGCAATCTCATGACAGGTACCAACTAATGAAAAACCATAATTGTAGAAAGAATGTCCAATCAACAGCAATTGTTGGTGAGAGGCCACTAGAATAATCAATCTCAAAATGAGACCAATATATCCCATTATTGCTTGAAAGCTGAATCCATTATCCCTTAATGATGATATGCTTAAAAATTATTCCCATTTAAGTCCATGACATTACAATATGGGGAATCGATTATTGTCAATAGTGGTGCCAGGTATCCAACATGACGGGCCCTGTAATCTTGAAATAAACCAACTCCAAAACTGCAACAAAGCCAATGTATAATACTTAAATGATAACCAGATCACTGGAGGCAAGGAACCAAACCATTGCAATGAAGAACTCAACCTCATAACCACCAAAACCCCTATTATCAACGCAATTGAAGTCGTCGCAATCAACACTGCCGTGTCCGTAGTTGAGCCTTGGAAAGAAACTGTAAGCGCCGACTCCAGCTTGAGCACCAAATCCGAATTTGAACTCATCGTGATCTTCGTTAGAAAACCTCTGGCTTCTGACGATGCACTGACTCCGACGAAGAGAGAAAGAGTGCATATCAGAGGAGAGAGAGAGAGAGAGAGAGAGAGAGAGAGAGTGTGTGTGTAGATCGGAGGAATGAGAGACACATGGGTAATTGTTTAATTTGGTTGAGGATAAAATTATCTTTTTATATTATATTTAGTTAGTGAGAATAAAAATCTGTTAGTGAGATAAGTGGGATGATATTGGCTCATTTTAATACTTTGAGTCAAAGACCCTAATTTATATAAATAATATTCGTACGTCCCCACCAGAAACTTCAGTCTTTAGGGCCACACGGAATTTTCCACAAGATATTTTGGAACAAGAAAGGAAGATGAGTATCCAAAAGACAAAAAGAAAGGAAGACTTTGACTCACAAGTCTCCCACTAACTCTTTATCTAGAAACTTCATATTATACAGGATTGTTATTGTATATGTATCATGTTAACCTAACCAATATTCAACTTATATTTCACGTTGAAACAAAAAACTTGAATCGACCATTAAAGTTTCATGAAAATGAATATTTCAAGTATTTACTAGTACATCCACCATTATAGTTGATCCTTCTCTCTTCCCCAGTTTCTTTCACTGTTTGAATACAGTTCTATGAATACAGGAGTATTTGTGTGAAGGCCAAGAGAAAAGGAATGTGCTGCATCTATCAGCAATCAAACTCTCCTCAAGTAGGGTCATCATGATATTCGCTTCTTGTTGATCGTCAAGTATCTTAGAGGGTTACCTAGCTATTTCCCGGTCGTGTTCCTTGTTCAGATCAAACTTTGTAACTCACAAGCTTGCTAGATGTACGTTATTAATTATAACGCTGTACTCGGAAACCTTTACCATTATGTTTTAGATTTGAGAAAAATATAGTTGTCTCACTTCCATTGCGATTTGCAAATAAGAAAAAGAAAAAATGAACTATATCTAAACTACCTACTACTGTTTGGCTCCAAAACCAGTTGGCTTGCAAACTGTCTCTTTTGAGCGTGTGAGCAGGCGTGCCAACACCGTGGAGTGCAGTCGTCGGGGGCGTCTCTTGACTTGACTTCTTCTTCAAGCGTTGTGGACGAGGAGAGCACCAACCCCGCCACAAAGTTCTTCTCTAGCCTTCTGAGAAAGGGCTTCTTGCCTTACGGATAAGGATTTTGGATGTGATCTCTTCGCGTCACCGAATCGATACTCAACGTTGTGGGCTGAGCAGAGCAATCATTGGCAAGTTTGGAGAAAGCAAGGGTTTTGCTAAAGCCTGACTTTAGCTTCGCTAGGTTGCGAGGGCGTTACCCTTGCTTCGCTGGTTGTATCGGTGGCAGTAGCACTGGTAGTCGGCTCTTGGAGAGACTAGGACTGGAAGCACGGTCACCGGGTTGATCTGATGACGCTGACAATCGGCTCTTAGAGAGACTAGGACTGGCGCGCGGTCACCGGGTTTCAACACGGTTGAAGGTTTGCTCCGGGGAGGCTTTGTAATCGCTGAGATTGATTGATTCGAGAGAGGTGCTTTTCTTTGCCCCTTAACCCTGTATTTATACACCTATGGTTTCGACTGTTCCTTGCTTTAGAAGGATTATTAATTGAAGTTTCATATTCAATCTCCGCTACTTGATTCCAATAAGGTTTCGTTTTCCTTACGGATTACGGAATGGGCGAAGCTATATCCCAAACCCAAGTAGGCTTATTTTTGAGCCGCAGGTATCGGCCCGTTGGGTCAAATCCACTAAAAGATCTTGCCAAAAATATTTTTGGGCTCAAACAACTACATAAAAAAAAAAAAACCAACTGTACTGTTCCTAATAAAATATTAAGAGTGGAGTATAGTCAGGTCTTCTTTTGGTGGTTAATTAGTTAGAATGAAGATGTTCCTGGTAGTAAGAATGGATACGCCCAAAAGAAATCAAGCAGAAGAAAAAGGCTTCAATTAATGCATGAAATAATTTTCTATGGTCATTGACCCCAGGATTGTCTCTCCATGTACAAATGTTACTCGTTGCTGCAATTAGTTAAACCTGAAATTCTTTTCGGAAGTGTTCTTTAGTTTTAGTGGATCGACGGAATTAAAAATAGAAAGTGATATATGATATGAAGCAAATTACAGACAGTGAAACTTAGTGTCGCTGGAGTTCTGTCCAGTGGTAACATGATCGGAAAGCTGTGCGTATGGAAATTATGCTAAGCTGTAATCGAGTTGCAGACCAAGTTATCTTTCCGTCGTGTCACCAGACCAAGTTATCTTTCCGTCGTGTCACCGCTGTGTGACATATGTCAAAGCAAATAGAGGCGCCACTAGAGCGTTTTTTACTAGTTGATGCTTAGCTGAATATATATGTTTATTAGAGACTCATGATAGTATTTCAGGATGTTCTCTAGTTGCATATTGTAATCAGGGGTTTTGGTTCATTGTCCCCCCTTGTATTCGACAGTTTTAGTAATGAAAGCTTTAGGGCAGCCGCACCACCCTTTATTTAAAAAAAAAAAAAACATAATTTGTCTTTTTTTATTGATTTTACTTTATTAAGTGCAGTGTTTATAAAACTATACAATGGGCCCCAAATTGATCAGGGATGGAAATTTCCTACCAATTTCCCTTAGAAATTATTGGTGGGAAATTATTAGTGGGAGACTTGAACAATGATTTGGTCGTCAAGTTACTCTTTCTTGGTTGGTGATGATGCTTAGTCTATACTTTGTTGTTAGGTGGCGGGTTCCTCCACCTGAGATGCATTATTATTACTCACACAGTCACACAGTTAGTCAAGCCAACGGGAAATTTTTCCATGGAATATGGGGTTTTATTTCTTCAAATACTTGGTCCTCACCTGCCACTAGTTCATTTCACTGGTGAGGTCACCGCTTAGGTGGATAGCGGCTTTTCGCTCTTTCTAGCTATTTTCTCAGTTGATCATCATGTGGTCCATTCGTGTCTGAAAGTCTTTAACTGTGTACTAGTTTACAGACTAGCTTATGGGCTATAATCCGTGAGAGATTGGTCCTCCTTGCTTTATGGTAGCGAGCTCCATATACTTAAAACTGTAAATTTCCTCCAGTGCTCAATACGTTGATCGGCGACTACTTTCAGACTCCTATATATATGCGCTTCAGGGTTTTACTGACTAAGCAGAAGTGAGCTTTGCTACAGGCTAGGAGAGTGATACTTGCTGCTTATCAATCTGTAAGCAATCTTTGCATCCATAGCTCTCTCTCTCTCTCTCAGATTTATTTGATTACAGGCAAGCTGTTTCTTATCCAAAATAGTTTCAGATTTTCAATAGCAATTTCTTATATCTAAAGGAATCTTACATTTCTAAGGAGGGGAAAGGAAATTATATTACCTTCAAATTTGTTTGCTCTTGATTATATATATTACCTTCAACTTTAATAACTTCAATAGTTTTTATTCATGCAATTTTTATTTTATTAAAAAAGAGTGGTTCTAGTTGGACCTCTAAATTTGGTATTGAGATCTCTCATACTTAGTACACATCTAATTTATTTTTTAGAATACTTGAAAAACTAAGTAGATCTTTTGATTTTTACCAAAACACACTTGAACATGAGATACATCAATTTGTTACTCTACTTTTTAGCTATATCTTCAACCACGAGAAGAAAAATGAATTAAAATCACATAATATTATTCTCGTATGAGTTGGTCTTTCCTCCATCAAAATTAATAAGAGGGTTGGTTCTCAATCTTGATGTTGCTGGAATCCCTTTGAATTTGTTAAAAGAATGATTTTAAGGATTTTGGGTTGGAAGTATTACTCAATTAAATTGAATTTAAGGAAATTACAAATCAGATTGTTTTGAATTTAATTTTGCATTAAATGATAATTATTATTTTTACTTAATTGTTTTAGGTAAATTATAAAACTATATATATAGACAATATAAGGAACTGAAAAAAAAAAATTGAATTATTTAGGGAGGTAAGAGCATCTTTAGCAGACCCTTGATTTTGGTTTCTTAGATATGTTATATTTAGCTTTTTATCTATTTTAGCAGCTGCACCAGACTTAAGTGGCTCTGTATTATAACTTTTAGCTATCTCGCTCCTAAATGTAGAGAGCGGAATGAAGCTTTCCATAATTTAAAACATTCATTTTAAGTTATTTTATGTAATTTATAAATATATTAAACTATTTAATCTTCATTTAAAAAATAATATAAATTCAAAACTAGCTAAAATAGAGAGTATTGATGCAGACGTAATTCTAAAGTGGCTAGATAAAATAACTTTTTAGCTACTTTAGCTAAAATTTAACTCAAAAATGGGTAGCATTGCTAAAGATGCTTTAAGAACAACTTCAGCAGACTTTCTATTTTAGCTCATTGGCTATTTTGGAGAGCGTGTTTAGCTTTTTATCTATTTTAGCAGTTGCACCAGATTCCTAAGTGACTCTCTATTATAAATTTTAGCTATCTCGCTTATAAATAAAGAGAACGAGATGAGACTCTATAATTTAAAACAATCTTTCAAAGTCATTTTATGTAATTTATAAGTACATTTAAACAATTTAATCTTCATTTAAAAATAATATAAATTTAAAACTAGCTAAAATAGAGAGCATTGATTCAAGCGTATTTCTAAAGTGGCTAGCTAAAATAACTTTTTAACTACTGTGGCTAAAATTTGACTAAAAAATGGCTAGCATTGCTAAAGATGCTCCAAGAAGAGCATTTTTTCTTTCTTTTTATTTTTATCTCTTTGTCTTTATTTGTCTTTTCATATGACTTGATAAAGTCTATTAATAATTGAAAAAAGTTGGAAGTCCAACCAGAACCGCAAGATGAATATATATATATATATATATATATATATATATATATATATATATGAGTAGTGCTAGAGATCCCAAAACTTTGTACCAAAATTACTTACCAAATGACATGGCACATGCCATATCATCAGTTTCTTTGGAATTTCTGTTAATATGGATTTCCTTGTTGGATATAAAATAAATTTCATGTTTTTTTTTAAGAATTAAGAAAACTTATATTAAATAAAATTCACAATTAAACAAAATACTGAATTAATTTAGAAAGGGAATAGATGCAGTTGTTCTAGCAATCTGGCTCTCTACAACCTTGGTACCCAGATCAAAATATATATTAGAAAAAAAAAAAAGCAATTTCCACATGAAAGATTATAATTGGGTCTTTGATGTTTGAGTTTTGAATTGATCTCTGTGAGCTTTCTTACCTAAAGCTTTTGCAAGGTTGCTGAGGCCTTGAAACTATGGCTTATTCCTGTCGTCATTGGATAAATAGAACTAAACAGGGATGATAGCTTCTTCGTAAATTGAAAATGCTGATGGATAATAGACTTTAAATAAAGAATTGGATAAGAATCAATGGTCTCCCTGTCTGTTTTATTCTTCATCATTTTCCCCATTTGAGCAAGATGAAGCCAATGAATAATATTGGTTGCTCTTCACGAGTAGTGTAATTCTATTTATAATTGCTTTGATTTTTGTAAAACATTAGGGTTTTGATAATATACAAAATATTTTCTCAAAAACATTCTATTTTTAAATTGAAAATAAATAAATCCATGTCATTGAAATTTATGGAAGGGCTAAATACTAGTTAGTACTTTGTGGTTTAGGTCCAGAATCAATTCAGTCCCTGGACTTCTAATTTCATCAAAAACACCCCTGCACTTTCAATTTTGATCTAATAGATCCAATTCGTTAATATTATGTTATGGGTTCAAGTTATAGTTGGATTATTTGTTGAAAAACTATTTATTTTTAATAGTAGGACTCACTCCTAAATTGACTATGCAGACCACCTCGACACCACATCATAAAACATAGGCCATATATGAGCCACGTTAACAAGTTAAATAACTCAATTGTTGAAAAACTAACAAATTGGACCTATTAGATCAAAATTGAAAGTGCATGGGTGTTTTTGATGAAATTAGAAGTTCAGGGACTGAATTGATTTTGGACCTAAACCACAGGGTAGTAATTTGTATTTAGCCCTTTATGGAATGATATTGATGAAATGGTGTATGCCACATCATTTGGTACTCAATTTTGGTATAAATATTTGGTGTCTCAAGCATTTTCATATATATATATATATATATATATAGGACTGATCACACTATTTTAATGCTATGTTTAACTTCCTTATAAGCTGAATACATGATCAGGATGTTTTTTACTCTTTAGTAATCCTTCCCTTGTAGTCAATTTTCTATGTGTTTCACTCTCTCTCTCTCTCTCATGTTAGACCACTTTTCGATCACATTTCTGCAAATTAATTGTTAGATGTTAAGATATTTATGTGTAGATCATTTATACAATTTTTCAATCAAATTGAAAATTGTTAACACATTCATAATTGTGATTTATCAGTTATGAACATGAACAATTCATGTTTGACAGATTTGGTTCGTCCATTGACTTGATCTAGTTCGATACCTTAACGATCAATAATTTGGAAGAAAAATTTAAAAGTGATCTACTCATGCATACATAAACATCTAACGGTTAATTTGTCAAAATGTAATCGAAAAGTAGGTTTCCCAAACCGTTGATTAGAAAGTCCTCAAAACTAATCCTGTTTAGAAGGGCTATCTATATATATGTTTAACATATGATTTAATAATCTAAACTATTTATTCTCTAGTTACATACACATGAATTCTACAAAAAATTAAATCGAAAAAAATTTAATCATTTGATTAGAACAATATTGTTTGTTTTCATTTTATCCAACACACTACATTTATTTACATAATTTTGAATGACCAAATGATAAAGGATTTAGTTGATTTTTTGTACACACAATTCTTGCATAGGAGTTAATTAAAGGATCAACGGTTGAAATCATTGAATTAAGTAGTATACTAGTGTAAAATAGTAAAATGTTTCAAATTCTTAAAGTAAGGATATCCTCTCTAGAACAGTCATATATATATATATATATATCTAGAACAGTCATATATATATATATATATATATATATATATATATTTAAGGAGGTTTTAGAGAAAACCTCCTCTAACTTCAAATTGAGGATGCTTAGATTTATAGAACGCAATTTAATTATCTGAACCACTGATTCTCTATTTACATATACACATATGAATTCTACAAAAAATTAGTCAAATCCGAAAACATTAAAAATTTCATTAGCACCATGTTATTTCCAATTTGATCTAATAGACTATATTTGTTTGCATATTTTCAATGACTAAATGATTATAAATATGGTTGATTTTTTGTAGACACATTCTTGCATAGGAATCTAAAGGATCAATGGTTGAAATCTTTGAATTAAGTGGTATAATAGTAAAAAATGGTAAAAATCTTTAAATTGTTGTAGGAGAATTGTAAACTGTGTTTATTATTGATAATAGGAGCCCTTTATATAGGGAGTTACAAGGTACACAATAGGAAATAGAATCCAAATACAATTGAATACCTAGAACACTTTCATATTACAACTCAAAACCCTAGTTTGTAGAGGCACACATTATGTCGACATCCTTCAACACTCCCCCTTGTGCCGCTCAAACTTGGTGATGACGATTTGATTGTTGCCTCGTTAAAAACCTTGCCAGGTAACAAAAACCATGTGGGACAAAAATAACCCTGGTCGAAGGACAAAAAGTGCACAACACGTCCTTCACTCTTCGAGATCGAACATGTAGACATCATGCCCCACCCTGATGTCAATATCTCCCCCTGATTGCTACAATCATGGGGGTTCGGATAACTTTCTCAATCCGATGCTCTTCACATGTTTCTCGAAGGTGGATTTTGGTAATGACTGAGTAAATAAGTCCGCTACATTATCCTCTGATTGGATTTGGTTCACTTCAATATTTAGAAGTGCTTGTTGTCATTTTGATGGAGGGGAGGAGGAGCACGGAAGGTGGCATTTTGTCTTGTGGGGTCCGATCCCACACTTTCGTCATTTCTTTTCTCTCTGTAGGGATAAAACAAGCCCATATCAATCGTACCTCTCAAATATCGAAAGATTGTCTTTATACCAATCTAATGGCATTGCTTTGGTGCGGTGCTATATCTAGCCAACAAGTTCATAATAATTGAGGTGTCCGGTCTTGTATTGTGGTAAGTACAACAATGCGCCTATTGTACATAAGTAAGCACTTTTGCAACTAACATGTCTTCGTCATCATCCCTGAGACGAAACGGATCCCTTTTAGGGCCAAGACTACAGACGACCATGGAAGTGCATTTTTGATTTTATCAAAATGCCTAAGCATCTATTGACACGGTATACAAGTTCTGAATCTAGACAAAACCGTGTTCTCCCAAGGTCATTCTTCTCAAACTCAGATTTCAGGTGTTCAGCGATTTCCCTTAACTCTCAAGGGTTTCAATTATGTTTATCAACATAAACTTGGACAATTGAAAATCAAGAACTTGTCATGGAAAAGCGTGGGCATAGTTCATCATATCGCTTCCCAATCAAGTAGTCATTTTAGTGAGCATTTCAACATCGTTGCAAATACGCTCCGTGGTCTAGAACCACTTGACTTGGGTAAATGAAGTCTACAAGAACCTTCATTATATTCCGTATCTAGATCGCCATAGAGATACGTAGTGACCACATTCGTAAGCTGCATGTTCAGTTATTTGGAAACTACCAAACTGACAAGGTAGTGGAGTGAAATGACATCCATTACGAGAGAATATGTCTTCTCGTAGTTGATTCCAAGGCGTTGTGAGAAACCTTGCGCCATAAGGCGAGATTATCATCTCTTTTTCTCATCACTCTATCTAACGAAGACCTATTAATGTCAATAGGTTTTATGTTAGGAGGTGTTTGCATCTCGGGCCCGAAATCCTTCCTCTTCGTTAGTGAATCCAATTCAACCTGGATAGCATCTTTCCATTTAGGCCAATTTTTTTCTACGTTGGCATTCTTCAACGGAGTAAGGTTTGATGTCATTGGTCTCAATAATTCCACGTCCTCATGTACACTAGTGTAGTTCGTAGAGATCTCTATATTCTCAAGAATTGGTTCTAACATTGAGGCGTCCCCCAACGATGTCTCTTGGACATAACCACAATCCAAAATACTCTCATGAGACGGATTTTGAGTATCAATGATCAATGGATCAAGTTGTGCCAAACTCGCTCCCTTAGGGCGAGAATCCATCGAACCTATGGGTCTCCTACGCTCTCTCGCGGAACCCATGGCCTATGACGCCATTATGCCACCTTTGTGACGTCACCATACCACCATCCATGGTAGTGTTGCCGTACCCATCTTCTCTGGGTGGCACCATGTCCTCTTGTGGGGACATCAATCCTTGCAGGCATGTTTGCAGTAGGTATATATGATCTCGTCACTTTTAGGCGATCAAGATGAGACATAGTGGGGACAGACCACGACAATTCCTGTCGTTCCTG
Organism: Rosa x damascena; assembly: GCA_001662545.1. Lineage (NCBI taxonomy): Eukaryota > Viridiplantae > Streptophyta > Magnoliopsida > Rosales > Rosaceae > Rosa > Rosa x damascena. The sequence goes on along the minus strand of LYNE01003416.1, from coordinate 4,801 downwards.
TTGAACATTGACGTTCTAATCTCCCCCTAACGACGGGAAGACTGTCTCATCAAAGTGACAATTCTCAAATACAGCGAAATAGAGATCTTCTGTCAAAGGTTTTACGTAGTGGACTTATAGTTAGAGGCTTATGTCCAACACAAATATATATATATATATATATATATATGCATTCATTGCAATGACTCATGTTGATGCACTATGGCGGCGCAATTGGCACATAAACCGCGCACTCAAATATGCATTAGTACGATATATTTAGACTCGAACCCAGTCACTAGCTGTAACGCAAATAAAAGTTGAGTGGATGCTATGAGTCGTAGACGAATGAGCATAGCTGCATGCGATATCGCATAACCCAAGCGGAAAATATTAGTGCGCATTACTAAAGTCCGGGCTACCATCGTAGTCTTTTAATGGTGGCTTTTCAGCCAGACCAATTGGGTGTGTACATGGGAATATGATACTTGATATCAATACCCAATGATATGCAATAGTCATCAAAAATTTTCGATGTAAACTCTCTAGCATTATCAAGTCAAATTAACTGAATGGGATGATCTGGGTAGTGAGACTGTAGCCATATGTTATGTGCTAGGAGTGTAGTATAAGCAGCATTATGAGTGGATAATAGCACAACACATGACCAGCGTGTTTGCGTATCAACCAACATCATAAAACATCTATACGGTCCGCAAGTTGGTTGATCAAATCCACAGAATTCCCTTAGATTCTTTGTGAGAATGAAATTATTTCTTCAATCTCCTTTGCATAGGATAGTCTCAATTTTAAATAACAGGCTTTACAGAACGAAACATGGGCCTTATAATCAACCAATAAAGGTTTTGGTTAAGCCACAATGTCACAATGGACTTGAGAAGTAGGGAGAGGAGTTGAATAAGGGTTTATGGCGTCAATGCCATGTATTTGCCACAGGGGGTAGGCGGCGCCAGCCATGTGTGGCCTGTCTTTGCACAATCATGGCGCCATGAGGTGCATGTGCAGCTCCTCGAACCAATTCTTGGTTCTTACTTTTCTTCATTCTGAAAATGGATGTCCGTGTAAAGTCTTTAATGCACTTATCATCATGCCAAAGCCTATATGTGTCAGAATCCCATAAGTCGTCTCTCATGACATGGTTGGATTCAATAACTCGAATAGTGGTTGCATACAACCCACTAGAGCGACACATAAGTTTCTCTAATACTCGTTTATGTCCGTAGTCATTAGAGGTGATGCAAAGGAACTCTGTCCATTCTCATAATGTGTTTCCATATGAAAACCATTGGCTCTTATATAATAAAGTTCGAATTAAGGTATGTCCAAGACATTAAGTAAAAGAATTGACACTTTATTAATAGCCAATGATTACATCAAAGTTTCCAAAATCTAACCCAAAATAAAATCAAACTAAGACACATTGTAGTCACTCTATCCATTTGGTAACTCCAATCAAATATGACCAGGAAAGTAGAGAGAGATGTTGGTGGAGCGAGTCTCTCTTAAGTACCAATAATCTCAATGACTTTCTTAGACATCACATTTTATTGGGTCCGCCACATAAGAAAGAGTTAATACAATTGTCATTTATTGACTAAGGCATATTGCCATTACAAAAGTTCTTGGAAAAATAAAAGGACTAATCTAATCAAAGTCTGCTGCATACTTGTGCACTTCATCTTCAGCTTTGAAGTCCTCTATGGTGAGATTGACATCTCCACCATCTTCTTCTTCTTCTTCTTCCACAAGGTACAATTCTTGCTCCCTCAGGTCCCTGTATGCCCTGTATCTTGCAGCTAGTTGCTCGCTTGCCTTGCATTGCTTGAACCAATGCTCAATTGATCCACATCCATGACACACATCATTGTGGTTGCCTCCCTTTAATTGAGGTGCATGTTGTGCACGTTGCAGGCGTTCCCTAGGAGGGTTGGTGCCATCACCATGACCCATGGCGCCACCATTACGGCTAGGGATACCACGAGCCCCTCTCCCACGTGTGGCATTTTCACCACGTGTATCCACACCAAACTTGCGGTTTCCTTCTTGGTTAGAGCGGTTTTATGGGCCCATACGTCCCTCATGTCCCCCATTCTTAGGGTACCGCTCTTTGCGCCCTCCTTTGGGTGCATTATAATTCGCCTCATGAACGCTCTTAGTTCCAATGGGCCTTGAATTATAATTCCTCACGAGTATGTTATCATGTTTCTCAGCTACAGATATAACATTGATAAGCTGATGAAACCTCGTGATCCGTCCAGCATTGACTTCAGTAAGGTATTGCTTTGATACCACAATGGCTGAAACAGGGAAGGTGGAGAGAGTTTTCTCAATTAACTTTTGCTCTGTGACAGGTTGTCCACAAAACCTAAACATGGACTGTATGCGAAGAGCTTCTGAATTATATTCAGCTGCAGACTTAAAATCAGAAAAGCGCAGATTGTTCCATTGAACCTTCAAGTCAGGGAGGAGGGAATCTTGGACATTGCCAAAACGCTCTTCTAGCGCTACCCATAGCTCTCTTGCATCCTTGATCGACATATACTCCAATCTGAGTGCCTTGTCCATATGGCAACGCATCAAGATAACTGCTTGAGCATGCTTTGTAGGTGTTCGCATGAACACAAGACCCGGGTTAGGTGCCTGGATTATGGGTAATATTCCCTTTGAAGTGAGATGGTTCTCAACATCGGTTACCCAACTGTGGTCATCCGAGCCTATTGAGTCAAGCATGGGAAAGTCGAGTCTAAGTTCATTCGACATCCTGAAAATAAGAAGAGAAGATATATTAGTTTCGGAGTTAAACTTCCACGAAAACTAAAACAATAAGATTTCCGAGCTATGCTACCAAGAAATCAATTTCCAAGATTCTCTTTTGGATTAGACCAAACAATGATGTTTTAATATGGTCACAATTTGATGCTTGTTGACGCTCTTAGTCTAAGCATTATGAACACTCTTAGTTCAGACGAACGCTCTTAGTTCGTTTAATTATGAACACTCTTAGTTCATATGAACACTCTTAGTTCGTTAAATGTGAATCCCCACAATTTTGCTTTGTTAAATACTCAAAACCATTTGGCAACATATATTTCAATATTCTGCAGAAAATAAAAGGAATTTAAATACATGAAAGCAGCAACTTTAATTACAAAAACTTATGTGATGATTTTGAGCTTGGGAACACGCGCGTGTTGATGCAGGTGTGTTAGGATTGCAGATACTACTTCAATCCTAAGTTAGGATTGCAGTGGTTGTTCAATCCTAAGTTAGGGACACAGGTAGCAGAGACGCAAGGGGCAGCTGCAGCAAGCAGGGATGCAGCGGACGTGTTAGGATTGCAGATGTTGTTTCAATCCTTAGTTAGGATTGCAGTGGTTGTTCAATCCTAAGTTAGGGACGTAGGCAGCAGAGACGCAAGGGGCAGTAGCAGCAAGCAGGGACGCAGCAGCAAGGGTTTTCGGTGGCAGCAGGAGGCGACAGGGGGCAGCAGGGAGGCTGTGAGGGTTGCAGACTTGCGGCAGGAGCAGCAGGGATGCTGTGAGGGTTGCAGACTTGCGGCAGGAGCTGCAGGGATGTAGTAGGGGTTGCAGATTTGAGGCAGGAGATGCAGTGGGAACTTGTGGCAGGAAGCTGTGGTGGTTTTAGGTGTTTTCGGCTAGGGTTAGAGGCTGCAGCAATTTTAGGGTTTTTTTTTTTTTTTTTGGGCTAGGGTTATAACTCGTGCTGATAACGTGTTGTAGGAGAATTGTAAAATGTGTTTATTATTGATAACAGGAGCCCTTTATATTGGGAGTTACAAGGTACACAATAGGTAATAGAATCCGAATACAATTGAATACCTAGAACACTTTCCTATTACAACTCTAAACCCTAGTTTGTAGAGGCACACATTATGTCGACATCGTTCAACATAAATTTTAAAAGTAACAGAGCTATATATTCCTTTTGACAATTATTTCCAGTGACCCTCAAAAATATATAATCCTTTTTTTTTTATACTATTTGATCAATTGTTTTTCTTCCTGACTTTTGAATAAAGACAAAAATATGAATGTTAGTTAACTGCTCCTATCAAAGCTTACTACAAATAATTTGTTTGTAGGTGCCCGCGCTGGTATGTTTACGTAGTTTGTTCAATTTGGAACCATGTCTATCCCACAAGAACAACATGTACCACCTATTGGGATCCAATTAACCACCACCATCGACATTTTGGCAGATTTACCTAAACCGAAGACACCTTCGCTTCATCTACTAGAACACAAAAATAGTATGTATCATCTCTAATTTAGTTTCCATTCATATAATTCATACTGAAATAATTGGTAAAGCAAATGTAGCAATACAATATGAAGTGGTAGATCCATGTAATTGTACCTGGCAGTGAATTCCATTGACAGTTGGAAATTCATATAACTTGCTAAGTTAATGTACTGCAATATATCTCGACAACTTTATATCCAACATATCAATTATATTTTCTATATAAGTACCTTAGCCTGCTTAATGAAACTGCACAGGAGAGCTATACCTTAAGATATGTGTGCCTCTATATAAATATGCACTAAAAGGTGATTGGGAAGCTGCTGAACAAATCTTGGGAAAAGATCGAACACTTTTGAGTGCTAGCATATCAAGAGGATGGGACACTGTCCTACATATTGCTGCTGGAGCAAGACATATTCACTTCGTGGAGAAACTGGTCGAAATCATGGACAAAGAAGACTTGGCACTCCAAGACATAAACGGAAACACTGCCCTATGCATTGCTGCTGCGGCAGGATCTGTAGAGATTGTCCAA
>LYNE01003415.1:21015-34752 GCA_001662545.1 Rosa x damascena | reverse complement strand
TGTTGAAGTTTCTTGTCAATTAATTGGGATAATCAGTTTGACCATATCAACTAATTAGCTAGTGAATACATCATCATCTACGCAGAGTTATGTACCACTAGCCTGCAAAATTAACCATGCTAGCTATGCACCTGTTAATGAAATGAAAGAGTTTGTTAAATGGCGGAGAAATAGAGTAACATTATATAGACTAGTGTAAATCGATTTGGATTGAATAAGGGAAATCTGTTTCAGTTTTTATTTTACCAAATGTTATATGTTTCTGCTGGTTTCTCCAGTGTAGCCTACATAATTAACCATGCGATGCACCTGATACTAAAATTAAAGAGTTTGTCTTTGGGCTTCTTGGATCAAAGTTAATTTTTTGAGAGATAATAGCTTCTGGACAGTGTCGACACCCCAAGTTTTTTCGTGGAATTGGAGGAAGTTGTTGAAGATTAGAGACCATATTCGTCCTCTTATTAAGCATAATATTGGCGATGGCAAGTCTACTTATTTTTGGCATGATCATTGGCACTCTTTAGGCCCCTTGCTTCCCAGATTGGGGCCTGATGCTATTATTAACTCTGGTATTCCTTCCAATGCCTTGGTTAGCTCCTTTGTAATGGGTGTGTCTTGATGCTGGCCTCTTTTGAACAGTTCTGCCATTCTTGAAGTTGTAAACAATCTTGAAAACCTTTATCCCAATTCTAGCTGCAAGGACTCCATTATGTGGTTACCCTCTATAACTGGAAAATTGTCATCAACTTCAGCGTTGGAGCACTTTCGGTATCATTATCCCTCTGTTGACTGGGCTAAGCTTATCTGGTTTAACAATAATATCCCTAGAGTTAGCTTTATCCTTTGGTTGGCTGTTCATGGTAAGCTTGCTACTCTTGATAGAGTCATTGTTTATTCTCCTCAAATCAATGCTCTCTGCCCTCTTTGTGGTTTATTTCCTGGGAATATCAATCATCTTTTCTTTACCTGCTCCTTCTCTCGGTATATTTGGAAGAAAGTTCTTTGTTCTTGTGGGGTGCCTTAGTTGAACCTTCCATGGCCTTTATTTTTTGAATGGGCTTCTTCTCGGTGGGGCCTATCTTCTACCATTAAGAAGCTTGGCCTTTCAGTTTCTGTTTACTTCATCTGGAAAGAGAGAAATAATCGCATCTTTAGGAGTGAAAGATGTGTTCCCTCTGTGGTTTTCAAGCATAGTTTCACCACGATTAGATGCAGGCTCATTTCCATCAAGTTTAAGTCCACAAGTACTAATAGAACCATTGCTGAAAAGTGGAACTTAGCTACTACTTAGCTTTAGTCCTTGCTTTGCTTCCTTTTTTTGGTTTGATTTGCTTTCTTTTTGGTTGGCTTGTTTCCCTTTGTTTTGTAAGTTTTTTGCCTCTGGCTTTGGTTGTACTGGGCTTTGCCCTCCCCTCTTTGGTTTAATATACTTGTTTATTTACCAAAAAAAAATATGAAAGAGTTTGTTAAATGGCGGAGAAATAGAGTAAGATTATATATACTAGTACTGTAGATCGATTTGGATTGAATAAGGGAAATCTGTTTCAGTATTTATTTTACCAAATATTATATGTTTCTGCTGGTTTCTCTGGTGTATTATGGCATAATGCGGTACCCGCTAGCGGATAAGAAGATAATCCCAGGACCCTGTCAAAGGAAATACACAACGTTAGAGGTATATGCTGAACTGGTCGGTCTATGCCTCTCCGATGCGTAAGTAAGGCTATGTATGTAATTTGACAAAGTAACAATAAAGATGAGAAGTTATTACTCTGAGCAAGGGGGAGGAGTTTCACATTCCTTCGATGTAGGATGCAGTTCCACAATTTGCGACCAATAACGAGTTATGGTGTATACTTTGAGGAGCCCTACCGGGTTGAGTCAAGACCCGTGCCACCCAAGCTGTTACCCATTGTGAGCACCGCCCTGCTAGGTACCAGGCCCGACCCATGAGCTGGCACTTGGGTGGTCCTGGGGGGTTTGGCGATAGTATGAAACTAAGTGACAGTCAAGAGGTGTTTGCTAGCATGTACAAGTCCCCCAAGTTCCCGTTCAAGATGCTTGAGCCTCTTGCACCTAGTGGCGGGGTAAAGTGAGGGCATGAGCCTCTTGTATCCAGTGGGATAGTGAGGGCATGAGCCTCTTGTACCCGATGGCCGATGGGGTAAAGTGAGGGCATGAGCCTCTTGTACCATGTTGGGTAGTGAAGGCTTGAGCCACTTGTACCCAGTGGGGTAGTGAGGGCATGAGTCTCTTGTACCCGGTAAGGTAGTGATGGCATGAGCCTCTTGTACTCGGTGAGGTAGTGAGGGCATGAGCCACTTGTGCTCGGTGGATTAATGAGGGCTTGAGCCTCTTGTACCCAGTGGGGTAGTGAGGGCATGAGCCTTTTGTACCCAGTGGGGTATAGTGAGCACTTGAGCCTATTGTACCCGGTGGGGTAATGAGGGCATGAGCCTCTTGTACTCGGTGGGGTAGTGAGAGCTTGAGCCTCTTGTATCCGGTGGCCAATATGTGCTAGTTGAGAGTGAAACACTTCGAGATTTTTATTTGGACGTACTTGGTAAGCCACATGTCTGCCCATTATGTTCCCGAGGCGGCAATAAATGTATGTCGCTTCGCCTGCACGTCGGTTGCGTGTTTTGGAAGATGCAGGGATAGTGGAACACGTGCTGAATCTGATGGTGAGGGTCGTTTTGTTTTCGACGGTCAGGACTCTGTTGGGCTTCAATTTGAGAGGGAAAGTCCCTCTTACTGTCAGTTTCTTTCGTCCAACTTCACAACCCTCAGGTTTCGACTGTTTCTTCGTCCTCTTTACCTTTGGTATTTATTTGGCAAAAGAAGAGATCTTGTCCTTCAACTTGTGGCGGTTGTGCTCATGGGACCAGAATGAAGTGCTTTGTAGTGAGAGGTAAACATTTCGTAACGTTACGTTTTGTGTTATCAATTTTGTTATGTTCTTTGTTTGTGTTTTCTGGTGCTCTTTGGTGTGCTTGGTTTGTACAACCAGATTTGGAGTAATAGGGTTTAGAAACTAAACAAATGTCGTATATTTGAATTTGTATGTTTGATTGAAATATGGATTTGCAATTTTTAGGTTTTTGAGTTTGTATGAACTTTCTGGATTATTTAGGTTGAAGGTTGAAGTTGGGGTTTGAACTCAAACTTTAATCGAGCCCTAGATCCGAGTGCATAGGTGGACACCTATACCTCTTTTATTTATGATTCCAGCTACCGGGGCAATTATCAGCGTGACTATGATGGAATCAGGAATGACATCTGTCGACGGGGGCGCTGAATCTTCACACCAAGCCCCTGCGAGGCAGGCAGAGTTAGATATAGACTTGTATCTAGAGTGAACCGGTGACCGAAATGAACCTAGGTGGGCCAAAAAACATCGTCCTTGACTGGTGCCTACTCAAAGGGTTCAAAGGGATCTGAGGGGTTTGACCGTGAAGGGGTCCTAAGGTGACTGTAGCTATCACGCATGGTATACCAAAGCCGAGATACACGTTGGTTGACGGGACTATATGCGGCGAACCATTGAAAAGCATGACGGAGAAGGAGTTAAGTACCCTGCGTCTAAAGTGGAGTTGTGATCACTTTATCACTGGGAGTTCGCAACGAATCCGCCTGCTCGGTGCGTTGCACACCATGAGAATCAGTTGTTCCAGGAGCTCAACCTGCCTTTTCCCCAATGTCTACAATACCTTCTAAACATGCTCAGCCTAGATCCGGGGTAGGTGACACACAACACGTGGCACCAAATTCTTAGCATGATTGCCATGTGGGACTTATGCGTTATGGGATGGCCCACGATTAAGGAGTTTGTGATACCCCAGAAATTCGTATCTATTTTCTGAGGATTTTTCGGAATTTAATTAGTGGTTATTGGACGATTTTGTGGCTCGTGGATGGAGCGGAAGTGTTTCGGGCGAATAATTATTCAGGAAGCGTCGTTTTAGGGGGGTTCAAGGTTGACTTTTGATACGTTGTGATTCTCCGAAAACCTCATTCACGAAGGTTGTAGAGCGCGTCGATACGAGTTCGTGGACATGTGGAACGTGAAAATCGGAGTTCATATGTGGAAGTTACGGTCTGCAGAAGTTTTGGATATTTTTGGAAACCACTATAAATAGAAGTTTCCCTTTTGGGAAATTTACTATTTCCATTTGAGTTTCTATTTCCAGAAAATCAAACTCTCCGATCTCTCTCTTCTTTGCGTCAGGCCCGACCCAAACCCGGAAACCCGACCTGGATTTTTCAGCGAGCTCCAGCAACAACAGACCACCAGACGAGCCCAAATCAGTTCGTCTCCTCCGTGCGCTCCTCCCTGTGGTATTCTCTAGCACCGACTATCACTGTGTGCGGTGCTGGAAGACGGTGAAACTTAATACGGTCAGACCCGATCGGAAATCCTTGCTCCGGCGACGTCACGGCTTCAAGTTTTCTTAGTTGAGTTCGTAGGAGCCTCCCTGATCGATCTGTGGTGTTTGTTTGGATCGATTCACATTGGAATCGGATCAACTCAAGGTGAATAGTTCACGACGGCTGGTGACGGCGATAGGTGGCGATCTAGGCCGCGTTGGCTTGAACCACAGGTATTAAAGTTGATCCATTTGGTGTTCTTGACATTTTGGACGGGTGGATTAATCTAGTTTTGAGTTTTGGCCGGTGGTGGTTGTACCACCAACTGTGGCGGCATTTTGGCGGCCTTCCAACCATGTAATGGATAGTTTCTAGTATTGTATATCATCTACTCATCGATACAAGCATTTCGATATACAATACGTAATTTTTGGAGATCGAATGAATATATTGTGATTTTTAACGTTTCAGACCGTTTAATGCTTCAATCTGTGAGGATTCGAGCGTTCGATCGACTTGTGGTTTTAGCATATCGATCATAGAAGTATTCCCGAGACATTGGGTGGTCTTGGATGTGGTTTCGCCTCAATTGGAGCCACTTTGGGGATTTTAGTTGAAAACAAGGGTTTCAGACTTAAATCTTTTGTGAATTGTTACTAAGTTGAAACCGTATGTGATTAGGTACTTGGTGAAGTATTCTTGGACGGTTGTTTTGTGGTTTGGCTGCTTTGTTCTGTATTAAAGACGCAACGGGAGTTTCGTGCTGAGTAATCTCACAATGTTCATTTACGAAAGAAGTTACCTTTATTGTTTTGAGAGTTATTTAGTTAACTGCAAACTATAGTTTGTATTAGTGGCATTCCTTTGTGAATGACAACGTGTGTGTGTGTGTGTGTGTATACGTGAAATATGTATATTCTTATAGGGTGATGGGTGAATTAAGCAATAGGTATTGATGGGTTTCATTCTATTGTTTTGAGGATTGACTTTTCGGGAAACGTTGTTTTAGGAATTGGGAATTCCTATTGTTTGAAAAGTGTCAAGATTTGGTGTGAGTTGCTTAATGGTTTGATCTAGTGACCGGGGGTCGAAAGATCTGAGAGGCACAAGTGGTGATTTCTCCTTTTGATTTGATTTATTGTTTTGATTTGACGATCGGGGAGGTCTGATGATCCACGGTCACAGGGTGACATCTCCTTTTGAGAGGTGAATAACTTTTGGTCCTAAGTGACCGCTTTGATATGTTTTGAACTTACGACAGGGGAGGTCTGAGGATTCGGGGTTGCTGGGAGTGACCTCAAGCATATATATAGGGACTCCACGCCTTTGGCCGGGTGAGTGGATACGATCAGTTAGAGCTCTAGTCTATTACCATTGTACATCATGGGGGTAGCAGGGAGCTATCTGATGCTTATGAGTACGTGTTTTAAAAGGGAGTTTAGGGGATTCTTTCTTCTAATTATCCGGGGAGGACTTGTGTATCATATTTAATTGTCAGAGTTTCAATTATTATGATTTTGTCACGGGGTGACTTGTGTTGATTTGAGAATGTGTTTTAAAAGAGTGTTTCAAGGATTCTCTCTTTTAAATGTCCGGGGAGGACTTGTGTATCATATTTAATTGTCAGAGTTTCAATTAATATGCTTTGGTCACAGGGTGACTTGTATTTGTTTCTTTTGGGAAAAGAATGTGTTGTTTTGGGAAAACAGGGTGTGTGTTCCTTTTTACGAGTTGATGGGTACCTTGGTGGGCGAGTTGTGCATGTGTGGTTTGAGTTACTCAGACGGGCTTGCAAAAGCTTACCGGGTTTGTTGTGTAGCAACCCGGTGCACCATTCAAACTGTGTAGGGATTAATCCTGCAGGTCAAGATAATCGTGGCTGAAGCTGAAGTAGTGTGCTAGCAGGTTTAAGGTAGGAAGCCAATTTTGTGACTTTACTGTTATTAAGACTTCCGCTTGCAGTAAGCTCTGAGGAGCATTTACTTATTATTTTGTTGTTGTGACAATTTAATTCGTAAGCTTGTGTAATATATAACTCTGTGGAGCGAGTGTATATTAACTTTGAGGGTTCAGGGTATCAGTATGTACTTGGTTTAAAGGGAAAAAGTTTCAGGATATTTTATATTAATGGCTGACCGATCACGCATGTATAATTATGAGTTTATATATCGATTTTTATTTGCGTTAAAAATCAGGGGCGTAACAGTTTGGTATCAGAGCGTAAGGTACATATTTGGTGATAATCAGTACTACTTGAATTATGGCCCGTTTGCAGCAGATCCCCATCTGATGCTCTTCAGTATTGATATAATCATTGGATATGTAGGAGTGTTGGTTGTGAGTTAGAGTGTAGAATTGTCAGAGCATTGGTTTGCTCTGCTAGTGAAGTTGTGAACTTAAGTGTAGGTTCTTTGAGTTATAGTCTTTTGAGGAATGAGGACCTTTTGATTTAACTCGAGATTGACGTAGGGGATGGAATTGTATCCTCTGACGTAGTGTTGTGGTTGATTTAATGATAGCATTGACTTGTGCTTGTGATACAAGTGTTAACCACGTGTTGCTATGCTCCTTAGGTGATGGATGCTCAATGAGACAGAGTTAGGGGTCGAGGTAGACCCAAAGGCAGGGGTAGAGCCCGAGGTAGCACTACTAGAATTTTGGCTTTAGACATCACGACAATTACATTGGTGAAGAATTCACGCGATGTAAAAAAATGTCATTAACATTGATTCCTTAAATACCGATTTCTATGCATATTACTGACATCGATTTTTACTGTTGACCGATGTCTACAATTTGATTCTAAAAATTTAAAAAAACGCGGAAAAGACAAAGTTAAAAATTTCAACACGGGGGAACAAAATTTTCATTTCCCTCACACTTAGGTCAGTTTTCTCACTCTCTATGGCAGCCCATTTCATCCTCACTTTATCTCCGAAAGAACTGGTGACCCATCTCTCTGGCTCTTCCCCGAAACCCTAGCCCTCTCCTCCTTCCTCTCACGCTCTCTTTTCACAGCCACCACCACCTCCCTCTCCTCCGCTCACTCCTGCTACTGTCTCTCCTGCGCCATTGCCTCCTCAAGCAAGCTCTCTCTCTCTCTCTCTCTCTCTCTCTCTCTCTCTCTCTCTCTCTAAAACCCTCTCCGTTTGGTTTTAATTTGGGTTATTCATGGTTTGATAAATTAAGGCCTGAATTTGGATGCAAATCCTTTCGGTGGGTATTTAGTTCCTTCTGATTTCTCCTGGTTGCCCAAAACCCCAATTCCTTCTTCTTAAATCCCAGCGAAATCCCATTAATCCCCACAACTTATGCTTGTAAAACGGTGTCGTCTAACTCCTCAAAGAAGAATCTTTCTCTATTCAGCCATTAGAGCTTTGAACACAAGCGCTGCCGCCGAGTCTTCTTCTGCTTCTCCGGGACTCTACTCGGCCAAGCAATTTGAGCTCACAGTTCCCAACATTGACTTGGTTCTCGAGGACGTCCGCCCCTAGCTCATCAACGATGGTGGAAACGTCGACATTGTGTCCGTCGAAGACGGTGTCGTTTCTCTCAAGCTCCAAGGTGGGATTTCATTTCTATTTTGTTTTCCCAATTCTGAGTTTTGGGTTCTATTAATTCCAAATCATACTTGTAATTTGATCATGAAATAAAGTTAATGTTTTAGTTTTAGTTTTAGTTTGTGGTAATGAGAATCTGTAATTTAAAGGAATTGACCTGAAATGTTGAAATAGGGGCTTGTGTAAGCTGTCCTAGCTCAACAACCACCATGAAAATGGGGATTGAACGAGTGCTTAAAGAAAAGTTTGCAGATGCACTCAAGGATATTCAACAAGTCTTTGATGAAGAAAACAGAGAGACCATAGTTGAGGTGAGAGCTTTTGATTTCTCGACATGTTTATACAGTGTCAATGGATTTTCGTGAGGAGTGAGTTTATGATTGTAAGTGCAGGCGGTCTCGACATATTGAGGCCGGTGAAGAATTTTGAACTATTGATACTATATGGTAGCATGTTGCTAATTGCAATACGTTCAGTTTTTCTAACTCAAATAGGTAATCACCATGGAGAGTTGGTTTTCAGTGTTGTCAGATGTGCTTTTGTCCAAGTGTTAGTTTGGGTTATTGTATCTTCCCATTGTTTGGTAGAATGATAGAGGACTCAGCTGTATACTTTTTGGAAATTGATTTACATTTAATGTATTGCAGGAGAGGCACATTCCTTGAAGATAGAGAAAATTTTGTTTCAAGGCAAATCAAACTATCAGAATGTGATGGTCTTCCACGTAACTTGCACTTTTGAAGATGTTATTGGCACTTTGTTTCTAGTCATCTGAATATATTATTGATGATACATATTATGTTTACAGTTATCAACCTATGGAAAGGTTCTCATCCTAGATAGGGTTATTTAGCTGACAGAAAGGGATGAATGTGCCTATCAGAAATGATTACTCATCTTCCTCTCTGCCCAATTCCAAACCCCAAGAAGGTAATATTATTATCTGGGAAACATAGGACTAAACTAGAAATATGCACTTCTTTCCTAAGGAGTAAAGACACACACTGACACAATTGTCAAATTATTTTGTTTTTAGAACATTACGAATGGGTTGAAGCTACTTTGGTGAACCCTATTTCTATGTCTTTTCAAATGTTCATTAAGAAGATGATGTGCGATATGGTGTAGTATCATTCATTTTAATTTCTTGTCAACTCATTATCTTTTTAAATTGGTGTTGTTCAGGTTTTGGTTATCGGTGGAGGAGATGGTGGTCTAATGAGGGAATTGGCTCGTCATTCTTCTGTCGAGCAAATAGATATATGTGAGATTGATAAGTTGGTTGTTGACGTAAGTAAAAAAAAAAAAATGAAACTTTTGGATTTATTCTTCGTTGGCTGTTAAAGGATCATATTATCCCCAGTAGTTGGTGGAATATTTCATGCATGCCTAGAGATGTCATGCGTGTGTGTGTGTGTGTATTTATATGCACTGCTACATCACTTTGAGTAATTCAATTTGTCTAGAACATGCAAGTGATCATGTGATTCTCCTTTGAGGTAATGGACTGGGGAAATTGTAGGAGAAATAATAATTTATTGTTCTTGATTCTGTATTCCAGGTTTCAACACAGTTTTTCCCTCGTGTAGCTATTGGATATGAGGATCCCAGGGTGACACTCCATGTTGGTGATGGTAAGATCATCTCATTCTTCTTCTATCTAACTCTGCATTTTTTTTTTTAATACAAACGGCTTCCTCATTAGCTCTCTGTTAATATTGTAGGAGTCGCATTTTCAAAGGCTGTTCCAGCAGGAACTTATGATGCAATAATTATGGACTCTTCTGATCCCATAGGTAATACTGTAATACTAAGAAATCAATATTCATCTTGGCCTAAGATAAATTTTATAACATTCCTTTGGTACCCGTGTAGTTTTCGGAGCTAGATATGGAACTGCATAGTTTGGTTGTAAAACAAAACATTACCAAACGTGCTGGAAAAATTTTCCAAATTTTATTTGTAGTTACACATAAGTGAAGTGTCTGCAACCATGTATTATAAAGAAGTAGCTAGTAGTTCAAAGAATCAACCATTTTTCAAGAAACAATCCAATTCAATTCAATAATAACTAAAAGCAACATGCTTCAATTCATTCAATTAGTTGTTTGTTAAAAATGGTAAGGTTCCAAAGCATTGTGTGCTTGGACAATTAGCTTTTGATGGTGATGATATATCTGCAGTTTAGTTAGCTTCTAGCCATTTTCTCTTAAGAGTATCGAGTTTAAATGCCTTTACTCAAACTTAGCCAAGTTACTATTCCCAGAATATATCTACCACCATTTTGCCTACAGACTTTACTCTTAAGCTTCATATATTGCTGTGATCTACATATTAAGTACCAGTGTTAAAATATTCTCTTATGTATCTTGGAGTTTATACATGGAAACTCTGCTGATTTGTTTGGCAAACACATTACTTCGTTGGAAACCTTGATTGGTGCTATGTTAAAGGAATTCATAGCTTATTGATAGCTAACATGTAATGTATATTCCTAGATGAGTTGGTGCTATGTTAAAGAAATTCATCTCTTTCACGTGTAGTGTAACCATAATATCAGCATAGAGGTGCACTTTTATATTAATGTTTCTTCTTTTCCTTTCGTAGGATGACTTTGCTTTTAGGACACCCAAGTTCTGGCAAATCCACTTTGCTCACGACCCTTGCCGGAAAACTGGACTCCAACTTAAAGGTTAGTAGCCGGTGAATATCGTCCATAAGCATGTATATCATTTTTTTCTGTGCGCGCGCATGTGTTCCCAATGTATTGCAAATTAGTCATTTTCTACTCAACTAGGCACCCATCTCAATTTGTCATCAATGATTTCAGGATTGAATGTCTCTTTGGTTAATAAAAATCAATCACAATATAACAAACGGGAACAATTAAGAATAACAATCCAAATCCTTGTAGTTATAGGGTAGACTAGTTTACACATTGACTAACAATTAGAATTATGGTCGACAAAATGGGTCAATCTTACTTGCCCTCCTTGTACTTAGGAATTTGCAATTGAAAGTAACAAAAATTGTGATGGACTACTTTCAATATATCTCTCTTTAGTATTTCATGTTATAGAAATTAGGTGTTCTAAAAGTGTAAAGTTGAAGGAGGCTTAGTCTAGTTGCCTTTGAGCTAACAAATAATATTTTATACTTACCACTGGGTCTAACAATGCATATTGGCATTTTGTCTTCGGAAAAGTGATAGCATTACCTACAATGGCCATAGACTTGATGAGTTCTACGTTCAAAGAACTGCTGCTTACATAACTTGGGAAATACACACACATGCACCAGCTGCTTACTGTGACTAGCTACCGCTGCGCTATATATATATATATATATTTATTTATATATGAACCATGCTTTTGCCTTGACTGATACCAAATTAATTTAAGGAATGTACCTTGAAGCTTTATTCATGTGCATTTATTATATTATACTTCACTGACCCTAACTTTCCACTCTTATCTTTGTGAAGACCAAACTAAGGCCTTAATTTATTTTGTACTATGCAGCTAGCTTAGGGACGATTGCTTGTCTATAATCACGAACCTTTTACCTGATGATTATGACTTATGTTATTCTATATGTTTTTAGCGGGTAGCAAAGACTTGGAAATGATACACCCAAGAACAACTTGACGAGGTGTGCATTGAGGTGGCTAACTATTTGCAGACTTTGCTATAGATGCTGACTAGCAAAGTGATTTTGAGTAAGGCTAGCTAGATTTTTTGTGAACAATTTTGGAGTAGTTGTACTGTTGTAGCAACTGTGAACAAAACTACATGTACACTTACTGCAATGGTATGTTTTAGGCTAGCCTTGAAGTAGGTTGGGCACTTTTTGCCTATTTTTTAAACTATTAGCATCTCTGATGTTGGATACAAATTAATGCAATGCCCCATATTCAATTAATTCAGAATTTCATGTTGTCGAATGTGGATTACAAGAATTTTAGCAGCAATTACAAATTTTCTGGACATCATCTCATATAAAGGATATGATGTATATATACTTGTTTCAAATCAGTGTTAAACTACAAAAACGATGTCAATAAAGAGATAATATATCAGTTTCGAAACAAAAATCGATGTCTCGTTTTTCATGGATAACGACGTATTGAGTAAGAAGCGATGTTAAAAAAACTAATGGAGGTCGATGTAAACTACAGGGAACGATGTCTAGTATCAATATGGACATCGATTTACAATTTGGAAAACGATGTATAGCATCAATATGGACATCGATTTACAATTTGGGAAACGATGTCTAGAATCAAAATGGAGGTCGAGATACAATTTGGGAAACGATGTCTACTATTAATAAGGACATCGTCCTTAACCTAAAACCTGATTTAATATAGTAAAATGGACATCACTTCATAAAAGGAAATGATGTTTATTATAATGTTGCACATCGTTCATACAATACTAAGGAATGTAGATTGAATCTTAAATAGTGAGATATATGGAAAATATGCGTGAAACTCACAAACCGCAGGCAAAATGAAAAGAATCTGATGTCTGACACCATATAAAACATTGTTTCTAATATGAGTAACGATGTTAAACTGAATACTTCTGCTATTGTACCTATACTTCATTAAGCATTAAATGTCAAAATATGAAGGTTTAACAATATCTAAACACACTAATATTTCATCATAATAACGGTTTTACATCGGTTCCATAAGCTTATTCGATGTCTATTTTTGAACTGGACATCGGTTTTTTACCGATGTCTTTTTGTTTGTAAACTTTAACATCACCCACTAAGACATCGGATGGTTTTTTTTTAACATCGGTTTCTGGCCGATGTCTAAGGCAAAAATTCTAGTAGTGTAGGAGCAGGATTCCTCCTGTTGAGGAAATTTTTTAGGATGAGGTGGAGGCATCGCACGTTGTGCAGCCTACTACACCTGTTGTGGATGCCACTCGTTTGTTGAGGTTGGCAAAGGAGATCTCGAGGCTGGGAGGAGTCCCATTTCAGGGAGGTACGGATCACATGCTGGCAGATCAATGGATCGAGAACATGAAGACCTACTTCGAGATGGTCGTCTGCGACGACATTGAGAAGAGAAAGATTGCGGCGTTTATGCTCCAAGGCGATGCACGGGTATGGTGGAGCGGCACACAGAGAGTTATGGATGTGTCCACCGTGACCTGGGATGGTTTTGTGGAACTGGTCAGGAATTAGTACTTTTCGTCTTCAGTGAGGGAGCAGTTGGAAAGGGATTTCATCTCGTTAGTCCAAGGGACTAAGAGTGTGAGGGAGTATGAGGCTGAGTTCTCAAGGCTCTATCGGTTTGTGAGACAAATGGTTGCTAAGAGCTTAGCTATGAAGTTTCAGTGGCGACTGAATGCTTCGATCCGGCGCGATGTCTCTGTTCTGGAACTGAAGACGGTGAAGCTCATTTTCGCCAGGAACAGGAATCAGCTGAGAGGGACTCCCGAAGGAAGGGGAAGGCAACTGCTGAGAGCAGTGAAGGGACAGATAACCAAGATGGGTTCTGGAAGAGGCGCATGACTCATCAACAGGCACCAGCTAGGGAAGCAGCTACACCTGTGGGGCAAGTGGCAACCGTGAGGTGTTTCAATTTGGTGAGATGGGCCATACTGCCAGGGGTTGCACGAGGCTGAAGAATGTAATATGCTTTAGATGTGGCCAGGTAGGGCATTACTCCAGGGATTGTGTCCAGGCACAGGGTGGAGGACAAGGGAATCAACAGAGGCAACTACCTCAGGGAAATGCGAGGGTGTTTGCTGTTGGTCAGCAGGGTGCTAGGGAAGAAGGTACCTTATCT
>LYNE01003414.1:21524-31600 GCA_001662545.1 Rosa x damascena | reverse complement strand
AGAGAGAGAGAGAGAGAGAGAATATAGATAAAAAATAAAAATTATATTAAATAGGAAATGTCCATTCTGCCTTCCTTTAGGGTTTAAAAATCTGATGTGTGGGCCCCCTTGTCGGCTCCAACTCAGCAACTGACGTCTTTTTTGGACCCGGATTCAAATTTTGGACTTGGGACTTGGGTGATGTTGTTTGAGAGTACAAGGACAAGTCTGATTAAAAAAAAAGTTTAAGGACCAGTCTGATTTTAGGCCTAAAGTTCAGGGGGGGTAAACTAAATTTAATCCTTAATTATATTTATAATTACAGAGAATAACTTAAAAGAAATGTTTTAAATTAACAAAAATAATAGAGATCTTCATCTTTACTCTCTATATTTATGAGCGAGATAACTAAAATTTAAAATGAAGAGTCACCTGAGAGTCCAGTGTAGCTGCTAAAATTGATAAAACCTAAACATGCTCTCCAAAATTAATTAAGAAGTTAAGATAGAGAATTTGCTAAAGATGCTCTTAGGAGTCTAGTCAATTGATAAAAAGCTAATCATGCTCTTCAAAATAGCTAAGTATCCAAGATAGAGAATCTTATAATGATGCTCTATCACTAATAAAATTAGTTACAAAAATTCATGTAATCAGGTATAGAAGTTTCGTATCTAAACAAAACAAAGTCAACACGTTCAAATTTTATCCTTCTAATGTTCAAATACCAAATTGACAAGACCGGCCCCGGGTTTCACCTTGAAATCCAAGTTGGCCCTGCGGGACCCACCTTAGAAGAAATTTTACAAAAAATTGGGCGGAACTTCCTCTAAAAATAGACTACTCAAAACCTGCAAACCATACAAAAACACTTCTAACAAACCAACCTTATTCTCCTGGAGCCACCTTGCTCCCTCAAGTCACAACATCTCCCATTTCATAAGTGCAAGTCTCAACTTGAAAACATTAATCCTACAGGTTATTAGAGCAATTCTAATCCACTAGATAACAAGGAAAACAGAAATGAATACACAGAAGCTATGCTGTTAACTATGCCTCGAATCCATGTACGCCCAACCTCAATTAATCTAGCCTGAAACTGGGCATTTGAAACCGAATGGCCCATGGGAAAGTAATGGAAAAACACGTTAGTGTGAGTGGACAAAAAAAATAATCAAGATAATTTAAATGAAGCAAAACTTTAATACTTTCCCACATAGTTAAACTTACAAAATCTCGATGTATGCAACATTTAAAAAACATATTTCTTTATTCTCTAAATCTTGTGAAATCATACCGGCCCCACTGATTAAAAATAAACATAAAGTAAGGGGAAGATGAATATCACCATACAACAAAGGAGTCTCCCAGACTCAGGTCAGAGCTTCCCAGTCTCTATCCTTGACTTCAACTCACAAACACAAGGTAATGAGGAGGAGCCTCAACTGCCACTCATGTGAGGAGGAGAACTAAACGAACAACTTATATCAACCCAAGCATTGTCAAGAAAATCATTCAGAAACCAGTAAATCCATAAAGCTTCCCCAAATTCTCTCCAAAGAAAGCACGAGTACGATTCCCAACCGTACTCGGTAAATCTCGTGATAAGTCCATTAAAATCGACGACGTGTCCCACATGTCAAGATAATCTCAAATCAATAGCAAATAGGCGAGATCAAATTATAATTCGTAAATCATAAACAAAACCAAATCCAAATCATCATTAAGGCATTCCCAATGTCAAAACCGAAAGTCGATAAATAAATAAGAAATATAACTCCATCGAAATCCCATTTTGAAAATCTTTTTTTTTTTTTTAAACAATCGTTGACATGACCCGCCCCTGATTTCACCTTGAAATCCACAGTGGCCTTGCGGGACCCACCTTAGAAGAAATTCTACAAAAAATTTGGCAGAACTTCCTCTAAAAGTGGATTACCCAAAACCTGTAGAAAGACATTTACACTTCTAAAATAATCCACCCTTAATTTTCTGGAGCCACCCTACTCCCTAAATCACAACATCTCCCATTTCACAAAACAATTCTGAACTGAAGAATATTAATCTCATAGGTTATCTGAGCAATCTAATGCACAGACGTACAAGAAAATAGAATACAAGATAAAGGACCGATACTTTTATAATGCGGAAGCTATGACAGCTATGCCTCAACCCCATGTACGCTCGACCTCAAGCTAAACTGGCCTGCAAACTGGACATTTGAAACCAAAGGGCCCAGGGGAAAAACATTTGAAAACCGTTAGAGTGAGTGGACGAAAAATAAGTAATTTTGAATGAACAAGTGAAACTTAACGCTTTCTCAAGTTATTTTCTAAAAACTCGCATGTAGTAAAAATCTTAGAAACACTCTTAATCATCATCTTTATTGAAAACTCAATTATGTAATGTCGATCTTCTCGAAATCTCTTTAAAATCTCAAATCCCTCAATTACATAATGATATTCCAAACATCTCGTTAAATTACTCATATCTCAAATCATATCTCAAAATAAACGATGACTAAGGGGACTGTCGATTAGTCATCTCATGCCACCTGGAGGGGACTGCCGACCAGTGACGCATCGGAGGGGACTGCCGACCGGACGAGGAGGTGATGGTTAGAGGGGACTGCCGACTAACCATAGGTAGTTAGAGGTGACTGCCGACTAACTACTTCATGCCATCTGGAGGGGACTGCCGACCAGGTAATACATGCATGCGCTGACTTATTTACCTCCTCGATAAACTGGAATCAATCTCTTCAAAATAATTGCTTTCGGAAAGAAACCCGTTATTAATCCAATAAGTCATCAATAATTCACCGAAAGCATAAATTAAGAATATCCCGATAACCCAAGGCTCAATATCTCAATAAATCCTCGGTAAATCAATAAATGTTTTCGGAAAGAATCTCAATAAAACTTCAAAGCTGATAAGTGCGGAGCTCAAAACTCAAGAAATCTCAATAATTCCATTGTGCTCTAATATTTGATAAATCATTCGTACTCGAAAATTCTTAATTCTGACAATATTTCCTCAATCAATCACTTTCCGAAAACCACTTCTCAATACTTCTCATAACTCAAAAATCAATAAATACTTCCGAAAAAGAAAACTCAATATAAATTCCGTAAATCCTCAATAATCACCGGTCAAATACTCAAATATTATCAGCATGCCACTAAATATAATTTAGGAGGTTCTAATAAATCAACAATTAAAGGAAATCATTATATCATAAAATCATATATTAAATCTCAACCGAAACATAATAAAATAGATCAAATACTGCATGCATAATTATTTAAAATCAAATATCCACTCACTGGTGAATCTCGCAGCTAATCCTACTGCCTGCCCGTATCCTCCTCGCTCGAGGGCTCATTACGTCCTGTAATAATTGGCGGGATATAATTAACCTTAATAAGGAGATAATCTAAAAATCAAAACTCATTCCCTCGGAAAACTAATACTTTTTATTCATAAATTCCTCTAAAAATCTCTCTCTTCAATTTAGGATTTCAATTCTCGAATTCAGAATTTTCTTAACGATTTCCACGTCCTCGATTAATCTTTAACTTTCACAAGGTTCGTTCAATAACGTAGCCGATTTAAATCCGATTCCTTAACCATAATTAACCACCACTTTATAAAATAAAATCCTTTCTAACAATTTCAAATTCTCTCTAAATTTTCTTTTTAAACCACAACCACTTCTCAAATTTCCCAACAAAATAACTCAAAACCAAAATATAACCAATAGCATTTAACCAAGGGATTTAAACTAGGTCCAACATCAAATTTCCAAGAAATCTCAATGCCCAAACAACCTCAAGTCCAAAACATAGCTCAAAAATTAAATTAATGGGTTTTGGAGGGGCTGACTGAGCCTCCTCACCACCATCAGCAGCGGCGGCGCGTGGCTTCACGCACCACCAGACCAATCCCCAATTCCGGTCAACCTATGTAGCTCAAAATCATCTCCACAACAAACCCAACAATCTTTATACCTGCAACAACAACCAATTTCAAGTAGAGATAGCCGGAAATTCAATCCCAAGATCAAGATTTCGTCAGTTACTGTTCACGCTCTCAAACACCTTCAATTCTTCCTCCCCTAGTCGTGAGAAGCTGCAAGAGGTTAGGGATGAAGGTCAGCATCGTCCTAGCTACCAAAACCCCAAAGAAATCCGGCTGAAAACCGCTGGAAACCAAAGATCGAAGCAAATCTCCGATTTCCCATTTCTGGAAACTTCTCTTCGAATCTCCAAAATCAAAGCTACCCAAGATGAAAAACTTACATGGATTGCAAGAGGAAGGCGAGGCGGTCCGGGAAAGTCCAGTTCCACGGCCGGAGGTGGCCGGAATCGTCGCCGGCGAGGTCGGGAAGCACAGCGTCGATCTGCCCCTTTCTCTCTCTTCGGGTTCTCTCTATCTCTCTTCGACTTCCCAAAATGGAAGCCCCGAAAAAAATAGTAACTTCCCCTTTGGGAAACACCCCAATATACCACATAATCTCCCAAATTTACAAAATTGCCATTATGTTTCAACACTCATAACTCGTTCGTTACAACTCTGATTTTAGCGTGCCACATGTCCACAAACTCGGTTTAACGTCCTCTACAACTTTCATGAAGAAAGTTTCCTCAAATTTTGACCCGAACAAAAAGTCAACTTTTAGGGCCCCCTAAAATGTCGAAACGGAGCCGAAAATAAAAATAACTCTCGTTTACCGTCCGAAAGACTAGTAAACTGGTAAATTTGGGTTCGGGACGTGACAATCGACGAATAGAAATATATTTAATTCCGAAAACAACCTCAGAAAATAATTCATCGAAAATCATTAATAAATCGTAAATCATACATTATTCCAAAATTCGCAATATCCTTTTAAAACATAGAGCCAAAATCATTCCGAAATCAAATCATATGCTTGAAATATATAAAATGATAATTAAATAAAGCATTAATTCAAGGAATAAACGCATGCATCATTTTTTAAAACAAAAGTCCACTCACAGTACTATTTAGGCAACCACGCATATGGGTTTCTTTGTCGAGCAGTAACTCGGTACGTCGCCTTGTACACAATTATATTTCGTAAACAAGTATTCGCAAATTAAATTAAATACGATTCTAAAATGAAACCTATAACACCCTTGTAAACCAATGTCTCCAATTCTTCTCGGATTCAACCCAAACTTCACCACTAACACCAATTCGTTAATTTAAAGGTTTTAGGGCAGAATCGAGAGAAATCCGATGGTCGGATTCTCATAACTCGTTAACCGAAATCCCAAATTCCAGAAAATTCACAATTGATACAAAACTCCTCCGATTTCCACCGAAAACACATCTACATGTTCTACAACTCACAATTGAATTGTTTAGCCAAAACAGGAATTAAAAACTGGCCCTACGTGCCTCCACGCGTCACCAACAGTGGTGGCACATGGGCTGGCCAACTCCTAATCAGGTCGCTAAAATTTACCAGCAGCATCATCTCAACATTCTAAGCATCTTTCATTACTGTGACAAAACTCAATTTCAAGTCTAAGTACTCGAAATTACCTCAAAACCGTGAGATGCTTCTCATTGTCGATTTGACATAATCCAGCAAAATTGCCACTACCCGCTGGCATGGGTTGAACCACGAAGAAGAGGACTCCATGTTATGGGTGGTGGCACGGCCGGAAATGGCCTGAAAATGGGAAATCGCTGAGACCTGAATAGTGCATTGTGTTCTCCGCCATGATGCGCCTCCTACGGCCCAAATCACGCCACCAAAGTACCACAAACGTGAAAAGGAAGGAGAGAGGGTTCTATTGCCCCAGGTGGCGCTCAAATCCGTCTCCGTACGGAGGAGAAACCACCGTCCAAAGCCGACGGGGTCGAGGAGAGCGAAAGTGACGGGGTAGGTTTTTGAAAATAGAAACTACCACAGTAACTTTCCCTTTATATAGAAAGTTACCATAAATAGTAATTTTACCTTTTTGCTTATAACTTTCGCATACAAACTCCGATTTTTACATACCATATATACACGTGCTCGGTTTAACGTCCTCTACGACTTTCATGAAGAAAGATTTCTCAAATTTTGACCCGAACAAAAAGTCATCTTTTAGGGCCCCCTAAAATGTCAAAACCAAGGTTCGAAAAATCGCTAGGCGGTGGCCAAGGGATTAGCGCCCAGGCGGCGCCTAGGCGATTTTGTATTTTTTAATTTTTAATTATTTTAATAAGATATAATCATATAAATAAGAATATATAATTACTTAAATAATTATAAAATTGATTAAAAATACTCAAAATAATCAGTTCTATCACATCTATGATATGATTTATATGATATCGGATAAACCCATCAACACAATCCGCCTAGCCCATTTCACGTTAGCCTAAAGGAGAAAGAAAATAGTTATATTAATTGATTAATTTAATTTAAATAAAGGGAAAAAAGATAAAGCAAAGTGAGTGTGGCAGAAGATAGTGGTGGGCTTCCCATGTCATCCACCTCCCTCATGTTGATTTGTCTGGCATAGAAATTCGAATCGTTAACTGTCCTCGGTGCTTACCAAATTACACTCTCACAATCACCACTCAAGGCTTTGATGGTCAATTTGTTTTGCATTGAAACCCTTGAAATCGCGGCTGACCACTCTATCCCGAAGTATCTTTTCTTGATCTCCTCCACTTTATTTCTGGCGTCGACATCAACAAAGAATAGGAGCTCAACCTAGTTGTTAAGCAAAGCGTCCTGATCCTGAATACATATTGCAGCCACCACCCAGGCGTAGCCTGCCCACCCACCCAAGAGCTTAGTCACCCGCCTAAGCGGCCGTCTAATTCCAACCTGGCCTCCTTCACCGATTTTCCATTACTCGTGGCAAAGACTCACCGCCCAACGCCTAGCGCCCAACGCCTAGGCGCCGCCTAAAAGGCCTAGGCAGCCGAGTTTTAGAACACTGGTCAAAATGGAGTCGAAGGTAAAAATATATGTCGTTTATCGTCCGAGAGACTAGTAAACCGGTAACTTGAGATTCGGGTCGTAACATCGCTGGTTGTCTTCTAAGTATGGGTTGATATCTTCAATTGGTTGCGATCACATCTTTTTCTTAATAATATGGTATGGTGCTTGATATAAAGAGCTCTGAATGAGTTCATCGGTCTTGTCTAATCGAGAAGAGAACAGTATCAACTTTAGGTCTAATAGGACCAATTTTCTTTGAGAATTTTGTACAGTATTGCTTTTAATGCTATAGTACTTTTGGTCTATTATGGCTTGAAAAAGAAAATAGAGTTTTTGGTATTGGTATATTCTAATACTTGTACTTTTTTGTACTAATCACAAGGGTTCTAAATATGGATACAGTGAAAACGGAGAGTTCTTCAAATGAAGAGTAAATTATAAAGGAAGAAGAAGAGTTACAAAATGTTGTTTGATAAAATGTACTATTTATTCTTGTACTATCCAAACATGCCCAGTACTAGGATCTACAACTTGCTTCCCCACTCTTATGGTGGCGAGATTTTTCTCTACCAATCTTGTCTATTAAGTTTTGACATTGTCTATACAATGCTTGCTCTCAAGCTTCAGGTACTTTTTCTTTTGCCCTTAATTGAGGTGATTTTGGTTTACAAAAGGTCTGCGATATTAGTTTGAAATTATTCTAGAACATTTTTCTCTGCAACTTAATAATAATGAGATCATTTGTGCATCTCTTTTTTAGAGTGATGTTGTGCCTGAAGCATGGTGAATGCTCATCCAAGGAGGTTGACAAATTCCAATGGTTGGGCTCTTGGTGGTTCATGGTATTGGCTTGTTAAGGCTAGTCAAATGTGACATGGGTAGTTTGCATGTTACAACGATGATGATTGACGTTTGTATTGAAGCCACCTTAAGGGTTAAGTTATTGTATAAGGATTAAGAGTTACAGGTTACCATACTCAAGGGATTTGAGAATATCAACTTTAGCTAGGAAAAACTCAAAGAATGCTACATGAATATGCACATGCACAAGTCACAATTGAGGGCTCATAAGCGAAACAAAGTTTGTACGTGGTGAATATATGCAATAAGGAGTAGTAATTTAATTTTGGCTTTGAAGATGGTTTTGCTTCAAAATGACTAGATGAATAATCAAAATGTAAACTAGGCTAAGTTTAACTAGTTGTGATGAAATGAATGAGAGTTGGGGCTCAGGTTGTCCACCATTAGTTTCCCTTGTATAAATTGGTGATCAACTAACAAATTATTATTTAATGTCTAATTACTTACTTAATTAGCATATGATTAAGATTACTAAGGTCTAAACTCCTTTAATTTTATTAACTCCAACCGGTTAAGTCTAAAATTAGCTACCTAGAAACAAGTCATATTACTAGTTAAGTCTTAATTCCTTGCTCCTAAATGCATAAAGTCTAGAGTCAGATAATCAAGCAAGCAAATCAATCATAGTTATAGGTGATTTTAACTCACTACCTTCACTTGCACACATGGTGTACACATTCATGCTTTCAATTTCCAAGCTAATTTCTCTCCAAACACCTTTAATGCAATGAAAACACAATGTCCAAAGTCAGTTAGGCTCAAGCATAATCATTCACTTTTTAAAATAACATGTGAAAGTGATAAAGAACTTTGCATCAAATATATACAATAGCATCAATCCATTTCAAGTAGCCCTGATAATGAACCACTCATATATGTCTACATAAACTAATATCAACATAATGAAGAACATTAAACTAAATAGAAGTAGAGTTTAGAAATGACTAGTGATGATCGTAAATGAAGGATGGTGAAATAGAGGAGTTTATGGAGGCCATGTTATGGTAAGGAGTCACTTGGCATGAGTGGTTGTCAAGGTGGTGATATCACGGCAGCTCTTATCTGTTAGTTTTTTTCTTCTCATTTTTCAAAGCTTAAAATAGTAATAATGTGTAGTATATGTAATATGATAGGAGTAGAAGATGTAGATGAAGAATCTGAGAGGTGGAGATTGAGACAACAAAAATTGTGATGGTGGAGGAGATGGTTAAATTGCAACACCTAGATTAGCATCATTAGAAGAAGGTTAAATGTCGAATGATCGCTTGTGTTGTATGGTGGTTTGGAAAAGAATTGAAAGACTTTTATAACTTAAAGTAGTCACATAAAAAATCCAATATGAGAATATATTATTTATGAACTTTCAATAGTGAAGATAACTTCAGTTTTTTAGATCTTAACTTTTTCATACGAATTCAGATTTAGCATGCCACGTGCCTACGAACTCGGTCTAACGTCTTCTACAACTTTGATGAAGGAAGTTTCCTCAAAATGTACGTGGAATAAAAGTCAACTATTGGGAGCCCCTAAAAGTATCAAAATAAAGTTAAATGTGAAATTAGCTGTTGTTTACCGTCCGAGTGACCAGTAAACTGATAAATTGAGGTACGAGGTGTAATACAAACCGGTGGCAAGAAGACTAAAATTAACCAGTCTTTTCTAAGGCTTGACTGGTAACCATTTTCAGTTACAACTTTCATTTTGCCACTAGTGGGAAGAACGTTGTTTGGTAGACCTAAGTCAAGCAAAATCAGAAAGCATGTTGTCATTAGAAGTGTTGACTTGAGATCCACCAGTGAAGAAGACTCTTTGACTATAGTGCCTGTGGATGCTAAGCAACAAATTGTGAAGGGGGGAAGCCTTGCATCTCTCTTCTCTTACCCCAAAAAAATTGAAGTTTCTATTGCCTACTTGCTAAAAGGAAAGACAAGTGCAGCAGCTCCCACAAAGAAGGTGAAAATACCTGAATCCACTTAAAAAATCACAACCAAATCTCAGGGGCTTGTGGAAACACCAGGAGGCATGTTGGTGCTAGCTGAAGTGATGCTGCCAAGAACTGTGTAGATTGAGCAGCCAAGTACAAAGAAGAATAGAGGCAGGCCTTTGGGCTTAAAGAATAAAAATCCTCCAAAATTAAAAAAAGGTGCAAAAGTCTTGGTCATGTTTTACTCAGACAAACCTTACTTGAAGGACAAGGAGAAAATGTAGTTTATTTTGTTGTGCTATGCCTACATACTATGTCTTAGAATTTATATAGTTATAGGCTTAA
>LYNE01003411.1:23647-39882 GCA_001662545.1 Rosa x damascena | reverse complement strand
AAGGGAATGAATGTTCATTAAGAATGGGGCATACAAACAGGTCAAACGTACTTTACAAAGTGGTGTGAGAGAATCCCCCGAGGAGGGGGGAGGAGGATTAATGTTCGTTAAGAATGGGGCATACAAACAGGTCAAATGTAGTTTAAAAAGTGGTATTCTATATCCAACTTTGTATTCCTAATGCGTTCCTACAACACTTTCTGCACCATAACCACATATGTAGAATAAAATAACAAAATGTATAATCATTCAAAAATAATTTCTAAACTTATAGAATACTTTTGACAGAAGAAGTATATTTTGACAAATTAACACAATTATATATAATGTGATACTTCAGGTATTAGGTATGACTTGCTCAAAAGAACAATTACACAAATTGAGTTAGTAACCATAAACTGATGCTGGCACTTCAAAGAGTGATCGAGTGAGTAAGTAAACTAGAGCCAAAAGATTAAATGTTCTAAAGATTGCTCACTAAGGTCAGCGGAAGTGCACTTGTATCTGACACATACATAAATTAGAGCAGACAAAGCCACCGAATTATATAAAGCTTCGTATTGGAAGACAGGATGCTTGCTGTAAGAAGATAACCTACAATATGCCCTTGAAACCTACTCCTTCCAGCCCTTTTTTTTTACTTTTTTATTTTTATAGTTGCATTAATCTATCAAATTTTTTTTTTAATCAAAAAACATGTAGCAGTCTTGTCTGTCGATTTGGTAAAAGGATTGTTTCCGATAACCACGTAAAAGCTCTCAATTTCATCTACTCCATTAGACTGAACACATCATATTCTCCAAACATATTTAACTCGGCAAAAACCGCAAATCGACAACATATATAACTAAATGCAGAGGAAATCGAAACAAAATTGCATCAACTCGTAATATGAAGCACAAAGAAAAGAAGAGGAAACCATAAAAGCCTACCTGGTTGTGGGAGCATCCAAATGTCTTGATATATATAGTCTGCCACACAAAGAGTGAAGCTAAAGTTATTAGACAAAAGCAATCATATTCGTAGATACAGAGAGAGAGAGAGAGAGAGAGAGAGAGAGAGAGGTACCTGAGTGCCAGGGACTTTAGGGGAGAGAGGAGCGAGTGGGTGTTTGATTTGAGAGAGGTTGCCATTGAGATCGGGTTTCTTCTTCTTCTTTGGATTGAGTCCGACGGATGTAATCGGCAAGCGGAAACCCGGAGGAGCTCCTCCGCCACCGATGAACAAATCCTCAATGTCCTCCATGCTCCGCCTTCCGCTGACGCACACAAAGCCCCAGTAAGCGAGGTTTTGTGACCGCTGCCTACTTCTGCACTAATTTTCTTTTTTATTTTTCCCATATATTCTTTTTCCTTCATATGTTTTTTTTTTTAATGGAAAATTGCTCCGTCAACAGAAAATCCAATTTTGAATTTTCGTTTCTGAAGCATTTCTTTAAATATTTACCAAAAGATAAATTTTATTCACACACCTCTAAATATTAAATGGACTTCCTTTTTTTCATACATCCAATATCAGATTTTATGAGTGTGTTAAATTACCAAAAAAGACATATATATCAAAAATAAAGAAACATAGTTGGAATATACTATCCTACTTTAGAGTTATTTTCTCCTCTATGTAATGAAGTGAATGAAAATGCAAACAAAGAACCCTAGTCAGGAATAATTAACGACACTGATCGATGAACGTCCATAGTTCCAAAAAAATCGACAACAATATATTAGATTTTGGTATCGAAGTTATTTCTTGGCTATGTTGTGAACCGCCTCATAACTCTCTGCCACCATTTTTCACTTCACTGGGATTTCAGTCATAGCTAGCCATAAGAAAAATTTGCCATAATAAAAATTGCGTTGTGTCCACCTCTCACAAATTGTTATGTTAATTCCCTGTTCATAAACGATCTAATAATCCATATAATCTATTTGTTCTTTGTCGTTGATTAAACGATATACGATGGCTTCAAATTGTGCTTCTCAAATATAATTAGTTGGTGGATAAGGGTCATTAATGCTGCTACAAACATGATGTCCCCAATTTCCAGTTAAATAGATCCGACTTAGAATGATGAAAGTTCACTCTTTTTGGCCTCCTCTCAAGAAAGCCAAACCCTAAGATTTGAGTGCTATATATATATGACCAATAGTTATTTGTTCATATATGAATCACCTGACAATATAATTTTTTCAACGTGACAACACAGGCAACGATGCAAGGAAAGAAAAGGAATAAGAGATGCTGCTTCGAAGGGTTCCAGAGTTGTATAACCACGCAGATTTCGTGGATTGGATCTGTATCTACTGTGGCTAACCAACAATTGAGTTTTTTTTTTTTTTTTTCAAGTTGAGATTGTGTGGTGTGTGTAAAGGATGTATACTCAGTGAATTTGTATGATGAATTGTGAATGAGGATAGTTTAGGAAGTTTGGGGTTGTGTTTCTAGTAAAATGTTAAAATCAAAAAGTTAATAGGTTGTGTATTAAGGAGGAGATGTGCATCTAGTATTTAGCAATGTGTGAATAAAATTTCCCTTACCAGAATCAGTAAAATTTATCTAGACACAATTTTTTTTTTTTTCAAAAGGAAGTTGTGTGTCAATCTATTAATAAGTGCAAAAATAGGTAACACATTATACAATGATTCACTTTTAAGGGCTACGTCAAGATCAAACCACTGCTTAGAAAACACTATGATACTCTAACAAAACATCACCACAAAACTAGGGTTCAACAATGGATGATGAGATTGAGAATGAAGGCTTGATATAGCTGCTAGTGTTTTGTATGAAATAATTAAGAATAATAAAATTTTTAATTACTCTCATTTCTTCTTTTTTTTTTTTTTTTTCCAATCAGAAACTCATTTCAACTTTGAACATACATAACCGCATGGTGTGGTGTTCTGGTCGAACGGCCTAGTTTGGAACCCCCCAGGTCCAGCGTTCGAATCCCAGTTCCATCATGTGGCCAGCAAATTTGAGGGACCCTTTGGGTTCGTGCGTCTGCGGTGCAATGAAATAGTCTGGCTTTCGCAGCAATGACAGTGCAGGTGCTGGGATACCACTACATAGATGTGTGAGTTATTAACCTAACTCCCCGATAAAAAAAAAAAAAAATTTTTAAATTTGAACATACATTTTTGATATAATTTACAGTTAAAATAATTAAATAACTGTACACCGAAAATCAATTTTGGGCACGTCAGAAACCATTAGAGCCGCCACGACAATTGAACCAAAAGATAAATACAGTTTTTACACGCACGGCGTGCAGAAATGCTAGTTTATAGATCAACAGTAAAACAAAGACTAAATATGAAAAGAAAAAGTGGTATTTGTTGCTTGGTGAGGGATGTAATTATGTATTGGCAAACTACAGACTGGGGAGTGCTCGATCATGGCGGTATTTTGTAGGCCGAGAGTGCCACAGTGCCACTTCATACGTAATGCTTTACAAAGTAAAACAACAAAAATCATTCAAGTGCCATTTGAAAGTATGTCCCCCCTATCATAGTCCAACAAGTACCATAATATATGCTCGGGTCCAACACACAATACATGTCCAAAAGATTGGTTCCAGTACTCCCCTAATCAGTGATATTAGTGCCAAAATAATGCAGGTGCAATACATAATTCCATAGTACAAAAAAACCATCCCAATGCTTCTCACTTCCCATAACAAAATATATGTGCCCCCTCCACTGCACAAAAGTTGACTAAACATACAACATACATACGCGCATGCACAATAATATGTTATCTAGAAACTAGCCTAATGACATGTGACCCACCATCAACATTCTACTCGAGCTGCATCTGAACAGAAGCTTGTGGTACCTGAAACCCAGGGAGAAGCGTAGATAGTTGCTGCATCACTGCCTGAAATTGAGCACGATGAGCCTCAAAGTATATCTGGTCCTTCTCTCGAGCTGCCTTCTCAGCCTCAAGCTGAGCCCGCAAGTCTGCTACCTCCTTGGCTAGATACATAGTGGAAGAAGAGGAGCAGCTATCCCTAACTGGCTCCCAATTTAAACAGTGCAATGCCTTCCTGGGTTCAATTCTAGGAGTAGAAGGGTTAACCTGAAGCTGCATGCATGGATCGGAAGCGACTTGTATCTCTGCTTTGGGCGCACCCGTAGATGGGACAATCTCGAGCTGACTGGATGCATGGGGTGCTACCTGTACCTCCTCCCTCAATGCACCTGCAGACGGGACAACTTCAAGCTGCATCAATGAATCAGGTTCTACTTGTATTTCCTCTCTCACTGTACCCGTAGCAAGATCCTTTGCCAAGTGATCAAGCAAACCATCCTTGTTGTTACCCCTCCCGTCCTGAAAATAATAGGGTAATAAGACACAGAAGGTCAAATGTTTCTAATATAACAAAAATTTAGCAGAATGCATCATTATCAGAATATTAAATTTCTGAATGATCTATAAAATTAATTTATGTAATGCAAAAATATTCACCATCATCAATTATACTGGTACAAAAACCATCCTTGGATGCAGTTATTTCCAAGTCTACAGAGTAAGGAACTATAATTTCTCTTTTCACCAAAAAAGAAAATCGTAATTTCTTTAGGCCTACGAAATTTCCATAAACTCCAAATCCTTAAGATTTTCTAATTAAATTTAGACTTAGTAATTTCCAAACTTCTACTGTGCTTACTAATTTAACTTAAAGTACATCTATTGAATCCCTATTACAGACTAGTAAGAGACATTATCTTTTTTTGGAACTTCACCTTACGCCGTCGTCGGACATATGTAATTTTGCGTTTTATATCTTTGCGGTCACGACATAATGGACTTCCACAGAGACATCGGAAATGCTTCACAGGATAATTATGGTCATGAAAGGAAATGCCATAGTCCTGCAATGGCATAGACATTAATAAGTCAAATGCTGGTGCCCAACAAATTATCAAATATTTGTGAGTCCCTCTTACCCAAGTGAGCTCCTCCATAGCACCAACATCCCTTGTTGTGAAAAGGGCAACCTGCATGAATAATATTAACTCATATTTACTTCTATTTAGAAATGCTTTGAACAGTTGTAACAACAAGATAAATTCAAAGGAAGCGGTCATTAAATAATAAAAATCATACATGATAATAGTGACGATCTGGGGTCTCCACTTCAACTGGGATCTCGACCAATGTAGCATCAGAACACCTAAAGAGAGAAGATTAGAAAAACAGGAGAAATTGATAGAGGACCAAAGTAGCTTCCCTAAAAAAATAAGATACTGAAGACCACAAATCATTCAGATCCCAGATGAATTTGACAGAGCTTCGATAATAATCATTTCACTTAATAAAGATACTTGCAAAGATTGAAATGATTCTCTGTTAGGTTTTGTATAAACTTTACATTAATTTCGTGGAAATGAAAATTACTCCAATATTTGAGGAATTTGTTATTTGTTGCATGACATGATTGCAGTTACTTGGAGAAAAATTTAGATTTTGAGTCTGCATGCATCAAAGACCAAATGCTAAAGAAAGAAATTTGAGACTTCGTTTGTGGAGTCATGTAGTACAACAAAATTGGAAACCAAGAATATGGGAGGCACATGACAATACAGATTCAATAGACATACCATTGATGAGCTGATAATTCTGTATGATTAAAGGATGAACCACAAAATCAAGACTTTAGGTGAACTAAAATTCTTGTTCCAGGAGAAGATAAATAGTTTAATCGACCAATTGGGCATCCAAAAATTTTTCCCGACATCTCAAAATATGAAAGAAAAGAAAAGAAAAAAGAAACAATAAAACAGTTTGAAGCATTCATATTTTCAGTATTGCTGTACAACACAACCGAAAAAAACAACATGGAACTGTAATCTCTTTGCCAGGTCACAAAGTGCATCAGATTTTCTTCCTACTTTGTTCAGAAAGAAATCCATATCCAACTTATGGCCAAAGTTTTAAGACCAACTGATGCCAGCATGGTAAGTAGATATAAACCCTGTAAGGAGAAACATATATAGCAGCACGGAAAGAGCATTGTTTCATCCCAGATCCCCATATTGCTCACAACTCAAAGTCTAAAAACTAGCGGACATTATCAAAACTCAGGAGTCAGGGCTGCCGTAATCATGAACCAAGAAATGAATTACAAAAAAAAACATCAAAGAAAAAGAGCACTTTGGTACTTATATGAAGAGATGTCTTTTTAAAATTTATCACCTTTAACTTGGAAACATAATCCTAAGAGGAAATAATTACTACTAATGAAGCATGTGTAGGGAAAGGATTGTATTTATAGGTATACACATTTATACCTGTGGTTAATGAATCTTGCAACATTTCCGTAGACTGTAGTGTCCAAGCAAAGAGCCTTTTCATCTTTCAACACATCCTGTGAACCCCAGTCTGCATCTAGTAGTACTGGGTAGGTATGCTCTTTACCAATACTCAGCAAACTTCGCTCTTGTAGTTCGTCGATGGTTACTATCTCTCCAACATATTCACAAACAAAAGCCCCTCTTGGCAATGCCTCCAGTGTTCTTAGACCCCACCCTTTCCCTTCGGGTGTCAAAAATACCTGAAACATATAACAAACCCCTCAGATTCCTTTTAAACCTGATCTAGCTATTTCATTACCCAAGGGCACAACTGATCTCTATGGATAAAATAACAAACCTGCAATTTCACAGCAATGCCTTTCTGTACAATCCGGTTTCCACAGCTCCTGTTACAACCGCATTTATAAGAGCATTCCTTTATAAACCTCCGTAACAAATGTCCCTTGCATGCCACAGAACTCTTCGCATTCTCTGACCTTACTAGTGGGCACTTTTTACAGTAGAAGTATGGGTGCTTTTCAGGCTCACGCTTCATAGATATACATTCTTCCAGAAACTTCTCCTTGACCAATCCTCCTGGCTTGTAAGCACATTCACCCCCATTGGCAATCACACAAAGACAAGGAATTGATGATGTAAGACAGTCCCCATAACATTTTGAACAGCAATCCTCATAGGATATATTAGCAAGTGCAAATCTCACAGAGGCCTTATTATAAATTAAATTCTGCGCGATGTAAGAAAAGGTTGGCAACTCGGCATTTCTTCCATTTTCCAAGGAAATCTTAAATCTTTCTTCACCTCTCGTTATGTCATCAATGTTAAATGCAGACTCTGTAACTCTAAGTGAAGAATGGTAGTTATGACTGGCTTCCACCTTGCATAATTGTGATGTTTTTTGACCTTTGGAAACCCTTGATCTCTTTGCACTTTCCCCACAGATGTTCTCCATATCCTTAACTTTAATACCAATTAAGCTGCAAAGACCTTCAAAACTACCCAACGCTCCATAATTAGGTATACGTATAGGCTTGATAAGATTCTGATCAACAAATAGCTCGTTAAAAGAACCCAGACCACTGCACTTACTGCCTTGATCTTGTTCATTAGAAGTTATTAATTCTGGCTTATTCTCAGTGACATTAGTCACTATCGCCATGGAGCGGCATTCTCCAGTCCTATATGATTTTATGCATTTCTCTTCCATCATTTCTTGGGATACTTCACCGTTAGGAAGATCAAAACCAGACTTTTGCAAAGAGCTAGAAATCAAAGGATTTTTCACTGGGGAAGAAGATGCAACGTCAGTCTGAGACCAATCTGAGACACTCACACTATTGCTCTCAGTCAATAATTCCACTGGCAGGTACTTCACCACATCTTCATCAACATCACAACCATCAGAATTTGTGAAGTTACCTTCACATACAGGACTGGGACCTATTTCAAGTTCTGGACAGTCATCAAGCACATCATCAATGTTATTCCTAGTGACCCAAACTTGTGGATTTATGTGTCTTTGTCGAGGTTTTCTCACTAATGGCTGCGAGTCCTCAGATTCCTCAGATTCTTCATCAAACTTCACATGCATTTTTCCTGGAGTTCTTCTCAAGCTTGATTCAGAGTATTTGGTAAGAGATGAAGGCTGATTTTTCTGTTGCCTGGTGCGAAATCTCTTGGTTTGCCACTCAATGACTTCAGGTGTATCATATGATGGAGGTTGTTTGTTCCTAGATTTCAGTTGCAGGTACTTCATCACATCTTCACCAACATCACAACCATCAGAATCTGAGAAGTTACCTTCACATATAAGATTCGGACTTATATCAAGTTCTGGACAGTCATCAGGCACAGGACCAACCTTATTATCTGCAACCCAAACTTCTTGAGGATTTGTGTGCCTTTGTCGAGGTTTTCTCACTAATGGCTGCCACTCCTCAGATTCCTCAGATTCTTCATCAAACTTAATATGCATACTTTCTGGTGGAGTTCTTCTCAAGCTTGATTCAGAGTATTTGGTACAAGATAATGGCTGATTTTTCTGTTGCCTGGTGCAATATCTCTTGGTTGGACGCTCAATAACTTCAGTTGTATCATATGATGGAGCTTGTTTGTTCTTAGAATTCACTCTCTGGTACAAATGAATATTAACTATTAAGACATTTAAATATAAGCATGCAAAATGAAAATGAAGTAATATTTTTCAATAGCCCTTCCATAATGCTCCTCTTCATGGTACCACAATATGTTGAATAGGAACACTAACCTTACAGCAGTCAAATGACTGGTAGGGAACAAGAAATAGGGAATGGAATATAAAAGATAAAGCAAAACTCACCTTTGATTCACGCATCAAATCGCCTTTTACCTTGGGCTGCACTTTCTGTTATAAGCATGAAAAGATAAGATAAAGACTGGTAGTCATGAGGATTCTACACATAATCAGTAAGAAAAATAAATTAACTAGATTAATATTTGCATAGTTCTCTCTATGGCACAATAAATAAAAATAATTAAAAGGAAATCCTTATAATATTTCCTTAGTCCAAGCATCACAAAAAGGAAGTAATGCATGATGTGCACCTCTTCATTTGGCTTCTTGTTATCTGGTACAATAAAATTAAAGAGTTCTTTGTAATCATCAGCTTCAATGAAATCCCAGTTATTTTCATACACTTCCAGAAGTTGCTTCAGCGCAGCCTTTGTTTGGACTTCAGCAATGCCAAATTCTTTCATTGCCCGACAGGCCTTTGCAATTTTGCTACCTTTCGGCCACATCACTGATTTGAAATTTTTGCAGATCTCAATTTGCAGTTTGTCCTTTCCCTTCAGTCCCCCAAGAAACCTAACCCAGAAAAGTGGATTGACTAACACTTATTGATCCAAAATTGGTAAAAGATTTATGAATACGCAGAATGTAATGCAAACAAATTTAGCAGATAACAAAGAAGCAAAAGCAGAGCCAAGACTTTTAATAAGGCTAAAGAAATGAAACATAATGCTGTACCGAAGAACTGCAACTATATCAAGTTCAGGAAGATTACACAAAATAAATAATGTTCGACTATACTAAAATAATTTAGACCAAATCCATGTAAATTTCTTTTTCCCAAATACAAGCTTTGTTTTTTCCCTTCTAAACTGAAGATAGTACATGAAGGCTAGGGGGACCATGGCCACCTATAGTCCACACAAAAATCACCAGATCACCCCTATTTGATTTAACAAAGGGTCAAAAAAAATATTCACAGTCCTCTAGCAAAATCAAATTGAGGAATTGACAACAGAATATTGGTAAGGAAAATTGACTGTGCTAAATCCTACACCAAGTATCGAAAACTAAAC
Organism: Rosa x damascena; assembly: GCA_001662545.1. NCBI lineage: Eukaryota > Viridiplantae > Streptophyta > Magnoliopsida > Rosales > Rosaceae > Rosa > Rosa x damascena. Next base: position 30,217 of record LYNE01003411.1, on the reverse strand, counting down.
CAATAAAACACACGGGTACCAAAATCAACAGAAATGAAAATTGGGAGAACCCCACATAGAAAAGCCAAAACAGCAGATTTCCCAACAGTAGAAAAATCAAGACTGGTAGAAAACTCAACAAAGCCTCTCCCTTTAAACAGTAGACATGCCAATCAAAAGCTGCAAACCCGGACTTTGTTCATGCATGACAAGCGAGAAGTGAAATGCAAAAGCAACGAGAAAGTGGAGAACTCACAGAGCTTCGTTCTGGGTTAACACAGAAACGAGCAGAAACCCTGCAAAGCAGAACCATTCAAACAGAGGAGGAAGCAGAGCAAAAGGGATGGGGGCTTTAATGTTTTTGAAGTTGGTGAGAACAAGTGGGACCCACGATGCCCACGAGCGAAGATGGAAAGCGTTTGGAAGTGAAAAAGGTTTGGTCTTTGCGTTCAAGTCTGAACTAGGAGAACTGTGATGCTCTGTGTGACGCAAGGAATGTAATGATGGGCTAGGTGATATTATAAAAAAAAAAACATAGAAAATGAGCAGACTATAGGGATATTAGGGAAAACGAGCACAGTTACCAAAAGATATTAGAAAGATAAGATCTACGCGCCCAATATCAGTCCAAATTTGGTCTCTTCGAGATTTGGAAATTGTTTTTTTTTTTTTTATATCTTCATTTCTTTTGGTTCTTCGTAGTTTTTGGTGGTTCTGATTACTCTCGAGGTTGTTTCCGGTGATAGTTGGTTAACGGCGGCGACGTAGTCGCGTAAATGCTTTTGGTGATAGTTGTGGTCTCACATGGTGCTTGGCAGTGGCATATTTTGTTCATATAGAAGCGGAATGCTTAAAAAGAACTTGTCCTATTATAGAATGTGCTTCACCAAAGAAGAAAAGAATGTCATCAAAAACAAAAAACAAGAATTCACTTTAGGCAGCAGCCCGTCACTAGTTCACGTGTTGGTCTGCCAGTGGTGCCTTGGGTGGATTCCATAATGAAGATGCATGTACGGATAGTCATTGTTCCGTCGCTGTATTTGATGTTTTGGTAGGTAGTCGTAGGCTGATATTATTAGTGAGTGAGTGTTGGATTCAATTGGATGGTACAATTCTTCGTTGGTGGTGATGTATGGTTGTTTACAAATATCTTTTGCGTTAGTATGCCATATTTCGATAGCCTCGTCTTTTGTCAATTTGAGACAAATTAAGATCTGGATCAAGATTGAATTTCTAACTTCAACCAAATTTTGTTATGCCCCGTATTAAAATAAATTATTTTATTTATTTGATGGTAAATGACAAAAGATTTCTCTTTTGAATCTTGTTGACACTTTCTGGGGTACCATAAGAATAACTCTTTTTTTCATTCAATTTATGAAAAAACTTCTTTCACAAAAGTTGTAGAGCTCCTTAAACCGAATCAGTAAACATGAAAAATGTGAAAATCATTAAATCGGTATTTGAATGAATGAGTTATTCCCTAAGGAAATCGAGTTAATATTTTTTTTTTGAAATAGGGTCAGTATGGCTGCCCTTAAGCCTTGACCATTAATATTTAGAGAAACTTGTTATAGATAGAAATTTCATTTTCGCAAATTTTTTAAAAATAGCTAAGAATTCCAATGGCTACTACCAAACCCTATACCCGATAGCCTCTTCAATCCGTATTCCAAACCCAACAGGTCCTCCGCCCTCTATCTATCTCAAGATGCAGCACTAGTTGTTAGATCGCCTCTTTCCGATATTCACATCCTTAGCCTTGGGTTCCCTCAACAACCATTTTGGGAAATGATCCAAAGCCTTTTCCTTCGTCGGCGTCCCGTTTGGGTGATCACATGAATCGATCAACCTCGGGCGTAGGCACTAATTAGATCTTCAAGCTCTCTTCTCTCTCGTTCCACTGTCATGAACCTCACATGTGAATTCAATCGAACAAGAGAGATATTCTGGGGTCGAAGATTCAATTTGCCAAAAAATTTTAGGCGCTTTCTGGCTAATCCACAAACAATTGATATTTGGGTGCATCTATTACCACCCTACCATTTTCTTTTTTTTGAGGGGGAGACGTCAATAGAACCACACACGCACCCTCATGCAGTGTATCTCAGCTTTGCCAGACTAATCACTACACCATTTTCTTAGTTCACCCTACAAACATTTGAATTATTGAAAGACTATATTACCCAAGTGTAAAAAGACTACTAAGTACATTAATTTTCAAAAATCTAAATTTGTTAGGAAAAATAAATAAATAACCAATGAATTAAATAGAAAGATTACTTAATTTCTCATTGGATAACATTAATCTTCATCTTCTCCACCCAAATTTGCATGTATTACTAACTTTTTGTCTTTTTGTTACCTCTTCATCATGAATTCATTATTTAATTCACAAAAGGATCATTCACAAAATCATTAGTGTTAACTACATCAAAATCTTTGCAATACCTTTTATGAACACCAAAAGTAAAAATTTAAAACACGAAAGAAAAATCTCAATATCTTTTTCTTTTTTTTCTTTTTTCTTTTTTTAATCAAGCCCACGGGGAGAAATAGTATATTCATCACAAGCCAGAATAGGTCATTACATACCCTTCCGCTGTCATCTAAGGACATAGACAAACAAGAAGGTAGTGGTAGTACCCACAGTGGTACGTAGAAATAGACCCACTCATTACACATTTCAGACCGTAGAGATAGCAGAGATCCTCCTTTGATACTACACCAGAGGCGCTAAAGTTCTAAGTTCCTAATACAAAGAAACTTATTGTAATTAGACAAAAAAATCTAAAAACATAGGTTTGGGCCAAGAGCCTAAACCTTAGCCCAAATAGAAGCTAATGGACTAGGATAGAACCCCAGCCCAACAACTAAGCCCAATAGGGTAGTCACCAAGGAGAGCACTCCACGTCCAGTCCACCATCTTCTCCCATTCCCTCGTCGTCCGTGACCTTTCGGCAGTGTTCCATCCGACCCATACTGCCGACCCTCGTAGACGCGATCCACCCCTCCACACCGCTGACCAGTGTCTTCCCGAGCCACGTCGTCGATCTGCATCATCATGGAACAACCCCGTCCTTGTTCTGGGTTCTCACAGCCTCACACTACCGTCGATTGAAACTCCAAGCCACGCCGGTGTTCCAAGAGACCCATCGCAGGGACCGGTTACCGACCTGTAACAGGATGATCTTATCCTCTACCACGAGCCTAGCTGAACCGAAACTGACCAAACCGAGACCACAACCCCTCCGACAAAATCCTATGGGCGGTAGATATTGATCTCCCGTCCTGTAACAACCCCATGATGGTGGGGAGGCCGGAGGCCACCCAGACGTCGAGGCGCCACCAGACGAGCACAATGTTGCAGCAACTTAACGGAGAACTCCCAGCTTTAGGGTTTCTCTTCAATATCTTCTTCATTGCTCATAGTTGTTAACTAACTAATCTTTTGACATAGATTGAAATAGATGAACATTGAAGCAGAAAGAAAAAATTTTAAAAAATGGAAGTAAATTAGATTATGATTTTGTTAGGAAACTTTAATATATTATATTTTTTTATTGGTATAAATTAAATGAGAGATTTTCATTAAAAAAAATCTCTTTTAATTGGATATGTCATATAAGGATATTCTTGGAAATAAAAAATGGGTTACATAAGTAAATTTAATAATTGAAATTAAAATGTAGGGTGTAATGAGCACGTAGGGTGAACAAAGAAAATGGTAGGGTGACAATAGCCGCATCCAACTATTTTTGGCAGGTATGTAAGTTGCTCCTTATATTGAGAGAAACATTTTGGTCTAATAGTTGACCGTTGTTTTAAGGTATGGTTCACAGCGTGTGGGGACGCGTCTTTCTCTTTTAGGAGTCTACTTTGGTCTGATTTACAAAATTTAAAGATTTATAGTTTCATGTTCATTGGTTTAAAATTGAATTCTTAATGATTTTCGAAACCAGAGCATTTCCTCTCATTCTAATCTCTGTTCTTGTTCAATTGGTTCTAAAATTGTCCCGTAAGTTTCTAGAAGTACAAAGCTGTACAATATTCATTTCGGCCTCATTCTAATCCTAGTTCTTGATACGTCACTACTACTCATTATGAGTGAATTGCGAGTTAGATATCGATAGAGTTCTATATTATAAACATGTCGGTAGGTTCGGTTTTGTCAGTTTTGATCACTGAACATCAATTGTATAAAAATCGATCAATTTTCAATTTTAGATGATTTGATTGTTGGATCTTCATCGATTTTCAATTCGTTATTTCAAATTATCGAGTTGGCGTAATCTTTAAAATTTATAGTTTCGTTTTCTGAGCCTTGGATCTTTTAAAGAATTTTAGTTAATCGGTTTCGACGACGATTTTCGAACTATTCAAAACCCGTTTTATTTTTGAATTATGTTCTCGTCTTTCTAGTAGTCATCTTAATTTTTTTTTTTAAATATTTTTTTCTATAGGAGGAAGAGTAGAGCCCTCGACTAGGAAAACCCAGCTAAATGGCTAACTTAGTCGTTATAATGCGGGTGGACTTTTGTTTTTAGATTAATTATGCATGTAACTTTATTTCCGAAGAATATGTTATTGTTTTGACACCAAAAGTAAAGCCACTGTGTCTCTCAAAGCCCTCTAAAAAAAAAAAAAACTAATCTTCACCCCCATCACTATGCCTCCGAAAACTTCCATCCAGTCAACGGTTAGGGATTTTCGGAGGTTAATTGTCCCTGTGGTTACCGAGATTCTTAGCTCCTCCACTCCTACTATATGGTGCTCCATTAGATACTTCCCTAGGTTTAGGATCATTCGGATCCCATTTACTTATGCTTCCGGCCACTGATTGTGGACCACAATATCATCGGTGTCTGCCGTCTTAATGCTGAGAGTTTCATTTAAGTCTGTTCTCATACAGATAGAATCCCTATCTTTGGAGTTGTAGCGCTTGAGAGGAAGCAGGGGAGGTGAGAGACCAAGAGAGCTTTGTTCAAGAGAAAGTTGTGAAGAGGTGGGCCCAGCAGGCTGCCATTTTGGTTGGAAGATGCTTTTACCGTCACATGTGGGATGGTTTCTAGGGGACTGGGAGCAGCAGCGGCAGTGAGCCGGAGGAAGCTGCAACAGCTTAAGGGTCTGGGCTCATGGCATCAAGTTCTCGTAATGATTTATCTTCTGGGTTTGGTGAAATGGCTCGTAGTTCAAATAATGGTTATTTGTTAGTCATACAACCATCATTTTGAAATTGTTCAAATTTTGTACTTCAAACTTAAATTTAGTAATTGTATTTTTGTGTACAGAACTATTGATGAGTACCTTTGTAGTTTACTGATCATTAGTATCTTTGAGAGTTTTTTTATAAAAAAAATACAAATCATCAACAGTACTTTGCTAGATAAATTAGCGAAAAAATTGATAGAACCAACATAGAGAATAAACTACTTGAGATTTTTTTGTGCACGACATCCCCAATTTTCCTAGAGTAGGGTTTGTCTCACTAAAAATGACTCTTGTAGATATCTAGAAAGCCAAGGCGAAATCAACATTCTCAATGAGGCATTGGAAGTGGCCAATATTTATTTCTTACAATAAAAATTCTGGTTAATAATTACTTTTCTTGTATTGATGTGAGCCCCGAAAATTTTGAAGGAGCTAAAGTTTCATTGTTCCAGATTTAATTTGTAGTCTCGATAAGTGTTAGGGACACTCGGAAAATTTTTCTGAATTTTCAAGGAAGTGAAATTTCTAATTTAAAAGTTTGACAATAAAGTACGTGACATGACGAGCTCGTGGTAATTTTCTTGGAATTTTTCGGATGTCAGAACTATTTATTACGAATCTCGGAAGTTTAGGAATTAACAAATTCATTTGGAATAAAAGAAAATATGTGGAGCGATCTGAGCCGTTCATTGTAATCTTGTCAATCTGGATCGTTGATTTCAAATATATAAAGGATCGAGATTGGATCAACGACCCAAAAAGCCCTATTCCAAGTTAGAGCTCTCGACCCGTTTACACGACTTGACGAACTGCGTAGTGATCGACCGGAACCGCTTCATTTGGCGACGATAGGGAGACACACCGGTACTGTTCGGTTCGTCTTGACGACGCCGACGTGACTCTAGTCACGGATGGTCCATGCAAGGAGCGAGGAGAGAAAATCGAGGCTCGAAAGTTTCTAACTTTCTGGCGGTTTCACAGCATTTTCCGGCTATCGTTTGTCATGCACAGTGGCGGAGCCAATTAAGGCCGAGTGGGGGCAGTGGCCCCCAGTAAAATTATATATTTTGTTCATTGATCTTCTTTTTGCCCCCATGCTTCTTTTGACTCAGCCCCCATGCTTCACTAATATTATACTGTTTTAGAGAAACGGGAATTGAGAGAAAATTGCTGTGTATTCTCATTGATAATAGGGGCCTCTTTATATAGAGGATTACAATGTATAGAATCCGAATCATACAAGGAAAGGTAATCATACATTGAATAGGAATATTGATTATACGCATTTATATGCGTGTAATTATATCCAAAACACTAGAATTAAGCTAATCCTCAAGTCAATTAATATGTAATTAATCCATTTTTATTTACTTTGTAGAA
>LYNE01003409.1:21504-32843 GCA_001662545.1 Rosa x damascena | reverse complement strand
TAATTATTCGTCCGAAAATAATTTCACTTCACAAATGACATCCGAATAAAGCACAACATTCATAATTCGTATAACTAATCCATTATTAAATACTAAAATTAGATAATGAAATTCCAGGTCATCACACTGCTGACCGGAATACTATGAGGCGATAGTTAGAGGGTATTGCCGACTAACTATCTCATGTCATCTGAAGGGTACTGCCGACCCAATGACGCATTAGATGGTACTACTGACCGGAATTTATATACTGGAGGGTACTGCTAACCAGAATATTGTCTACAGGGTACTGCCGACCAGAATATTGTTTGGAGGGTTCTGCCGACCAGACTATTACTTAGAGGGTACCGCTGACCAGACTATTACTTAGAGGGTACTGCTGACCAGGTAATGCATGCATGTACTAACATCATCATCTTTCATAATTTTTACCTTCACAATTACATAAATCTAAACTCATAATTTCTCATCAACTCATGACATTTAAATCTCTAATTTTCTCTCAATAACTTGATAAAAATCAACATAAAGATCTCAATAATTCATCAACTTGCCTAAAGAAAATCCTAATAACTTGAAATTCAATTAAGTCGATAATTAATAAAACCTTTTGGAAAGTAAAACTCAATCTAAATTTACTTCGTAAATCGTCAATAAATCATTGAAACCATGAATCATGAAATCTCGATTTTCATACTCAATTATCATCATAGAATCAATACGATAATTTAATACTCGAAAAATAATATTGCATGCAATTTAATTTAAAAACAAATGTCCACTCATAGAATTACAGCTATGACGGCTGTCCGACGAATCCCTCCTCAAGCTCGATCTACACGTCATCCTGAACAAATTGATATTATGAATACCTATTTTCGATAATCAAAAGTACGTATGGACATGACTCGATCATGTGCCAATCTATTTGGTCATTACAATAACTTTGATTAATCTCTTTCTCTGCTTTGCTTTTGTTTCATTTTGTATGTGTTCATTTGCAAACAAACACCAAAAAGCCTTGGTGTAAAAGGAGCCAAGCTATAAAAAAAACATAACCAATCTTGTGCTTGTAGAATCTTGAAACTTTTTCAAAGACGTTTTATTTCAAAATGAATGAATTAGAGATACTTAGATGAGGTGGTAGTTTGTCGATGGCATTATAGTCACTTGCCTATCAGATCATCATTTATAATTGCCCAATTCTATATGGGTCTGTGGTGATCTGCCTAAAGTTGACTACAAAATACTAGACTTCTCTGACTTTAGAATCTTAAACTGATCTTTTATCACTGAGAACTTAGCTGACAATTAAAAAAAAATTAAAATAAAATAAAATAAAACAAAGAGAGCTTGCCTCAGTAAATAAATGTAGGAAAATTGGTAGACGATGCTCAAACTATGTATGGTCTAGCTAAGAAGTAATATGTATCTGATCTAGCATTGTCATTGTATTCCTTAACATTTTTTCCAATATTCTTTGCACAATGAGATAATCAATTTGTAATGAATTTAACTTTCAGGAGATTCCACTTCATATAGTTTAGAATATGTTGGGGCTTTCTTCTCATTGAATATAAGGGTGGAGAAGAATCAGCTTGTGTTGGTGCTGCAAAAGAATGTCAGCTCCTCGATCTCTTCCTTCTCATATTGCTGTGTTTAGTTGGTATTTTGTTTCAGTATTACTATTATTTTGTAATAGTTCAAGATGCATTAGAACTTAAAATGCATTTGACTGATTCACTGTCCTTTGCATTTTAATTATCAATTTTTGGCGAAAATTTTATTACATTGTTGGATAGTCTGAAAAAGCTGCACTTTCTTTGCTAGATTTTGGGTTGTATATATATATAAGCTTATGTCCATGTTTTGTTTATTCATATATCCTTGCCTGAGTTGAGAGCTTGGGTTTTACTTTTGGTGTAATTGGAGGAAAGGAAAAGCACCACTCTCTCTTTTAGTGTTTGTTGGTTTATTTTGCGTCTTTATGTCACTGATTGTTTTCAGAAAAATTGTGCTGAAAAATTGGGTTACTGAACTTGTTACTGTTACTGGAAAATTGACATCTTCATATATATGTTTAACTCAGATGATCATTTGCTCTTAGATGGTTTGCTGAGTACTTGCTTTTGTTTATTAATTGCATTCTACATTTATAACAGGGACTTCCAGTTTTTGAGGTATATATTAATGAGCTCCTACTGATGATAAATTGCTTAGAGAGATAGTTGAGAGATTCTTCATTTGGATAGTTGTTCAAACGATGATGCAATATATTTTGTAATGCTATACTCTAAACTCAAGTTTGCTGGTAATTGCAGTTGGTGATCTGTAGTAGATTGGATATGACAAGTTTATTAAAACCTTTTCTATTGTTTATGGTATATATGTTGATTCACCTATACCTTGAGATTATTATTCCTGCTTAAAATTACAAAATGAAATGTTAGTTGACCATTTTTAGATTACGAGCAGCACCATGAAACCTCTCTGCCACAAAGACTCTTATGACAGGCTATGTGTGTCGTAAATGACATATAAAATTAATAGAAAAGCCTTTTATGGCATAAAAACGGGCGACAACTTCTTTTACGGCATGCCAATTAATGTGTCGCAAAACAGTCTTTCAAGGCGTGCGTAGTAGGCCATGAATGCTAGACTATCTTTTACGGCATGCCAAGTGCGCCATAAATAAGTGTTCAGAAAATCTTTTACGGCGTGCTTTCTTGGACATTCACGGCATGCAAACAGGGACGGATCCATGTACAAGGCTATATGGGGCTGTAACCCAATCCAAATTTCTCTCACAAACATCTATATACCAGGAAATGTACCAAAATTCAACAAGTTTTCCACAAACCAGTTGGTTAAGGCATTAGCTTTTCACATATTGGGTCCCTAGTTCGATTACTAATTGAGTGTTGTTTAAGGAAAACTGAAATTGGGAGAGAATTGAGTCTTGCTTTCATTGATAATAGGGGCCCTCTTTATATAGAGGATTACAAGACATAGAATCATAATTGTACAAGGAAAGATAATCTTACAATTAATCGATATCTATGAATATCTCTAATTCAAAACCCTATTACAACTAGGTCAAGTAACCTAGAGTTTGGGCCAGACACATATTCTGGATTTACTTGAACACTCCCCCTTGTGTTGCCCAAACGTGGTGCTCCTCTCATTGTCTCATTAAAAACCTTGCCGAGTAACAAAAACCCTGTGGGACAAAAATAACCTCGGTCGAAGGGGAAAAAGAGCACAACACACCCTTCACATTTCGAGACCATACATGTAGACATCTCCCCCTGATGTCTGCATCTCCCCCTGATAACTAAGGTCATGGGAGTTCGGATAACTTCCACAAATGATGCTACCAACATGTCTCTCAAAAGTGAAATTTAGGCAATGACTTAGTGAGCAAGTCTGCCGCACTGTCCTCATATTGAACCTAGTTCACTTTGATCTTGAGCAGAGTCTGTTATTGCTGATTATCCTTGGTGCTATGGCTTTTGATGTAGCCTTGCTTCATTTGTTCAAAACAAGTAGCATAATCCTAAATGCTCGTAGGCTCATCTGTGATAGACTTCAAATCACAATTGTTTGAACATGCGTAATTATGAATCCAATCTATATACATTCACGAACCACATCGTGAAGAGCAATAATCTCTGCATTGTTCGAAGATATAGCGACTAAGGTCTGTTCTGTAGACTTCCAAGATATCACAGTCTTTACCCATTAGTGAACACTTAACCAGTTTGGGAATGACTTTTGTGTGAGTCAGAGAGGTACCCAATATCAACAAAACCTTCCAAAACACATGTTGTTTTGGAATGGGGATAGAGGACGCAGGCCAGTTTAGTTCCTGGTGAGTTGTGACCTATTGGTAAATTATAGTTCCGACATTGTAAAGGTCATGAGTTCTATTCTCACTGGCATATGTAAGGTTGGAATAGGGATAGAAGACGCAGGCCAGTATTGGCGGCGTTCCTGGTATGTGATAGGTCCTAATCCATCATCTCTCTGTAGGGATAGAACAAGCCCATATCAATAGTTCATCTCAAGTACCGAAAGATATCTTTTACACCAATCCAATGGCATCGCGTTGGCGCAGAGCTATACCTTAGCTAACAAGTTCACTGCAAATGAGATGTCCGGTCTTGTGCATTGAGCTAAGTACAATAATGTGTGTACTTAAGTAAGACACTTCTGCCTCTAGCACATCTTCGCCATCATCCTTTGGATGAAGAAGATCATTTTTAGGATCAAGAATACGGACTACCATGGGGGTGCTTGAAGGCTTGACCTTGTCAAAATGCCTAAGCATCTGTCGACACGATGCTCAAGTTCCAAACCGAGACATAATCGAGTTCTCCCAAAATCCTTCAGCTCAAACTTGGATTTCAAGTGTTCTACGGTTTTCCTTAACTCTTTAAGGGCTTCCAATGAAGATCATGTCCAACATGAACCTCGATAGAATCCGAAACTTGTTATGAAAATGTGCGGGCATATCCTTTCCCAATCAAGTAGTCACTTTAGTGAGCGTTTCAACCTTATTGTAAATGTGCTCTGTGGTATAGAGCCACTTGACTTGGGTAAATGAAGTTCACCATGAACCTTCATGTATATTCCGTATCTAGATCCCCATAGAGATACGTAGTGACCACATTTGTAAGCTGCATGTTTAGTTATTTGGAAACTACCAAACTGAAAAGGTAGTGGAGTGCAATGACATCCATGAGAATATGTCTCATCATAGTCGATTCCTGGATGTTTTGTGAGAAGCCTTGCGCTATAAGGCGAGATTACCATATCTTTTTCTCAACAAGCTTTCTAACGAAGTCCCATTAGTCAATAGGTTTTATGTTAGGAAGTGTTGGCATTAGTGGCTCAAAAACCTTCCTCTTCGTTAGAGAATCCAACTTAACCTGGATCGCATCTTTCCATTTAGGCCAAATTTCTCTACGTTGGCATTCATTCATCAAGGGAGCATGGTTCGATATCATCGGACTCAAAAAACTCATGTGCAACTACATCATCAATTATGATGGAGTTTCTATCCCACGTCTCATGTACACTAGTGTAATTTTCATAGAGTTCTATATTCTCAGGAATAGGTTCTGACATTGAGGCGTCGCCCAACGATAACCATAATCTAGGAAATACTCATGAGACAGATTTTAAGTGTCGATGTTCCAAGGATAGGGTTGTGGCAAAGTATCCATCAAACACAAGGGCCTTCCATGCATCCTTGATGGGGCCATGGACTGTAACGCCAAAGTGCCACTCTCTTTAGCATTGGCGCCATGTCTACTACCATGTAGGGTGGTGTTACGTCCTCTCTTAAGGACGTCCATCCTTGCAAGCATATTCGTAGCAGATATGTGTGATCTTGTCACTTTTGCAGGGATTGAGATGAGACTTAGTGGGGACAGACCATGACAATTCATGTCGTTCCTGCTAAACATCTGTGTTCTTATCTCCCCCTAACGATGGGAAGACTGTCTCATCAAAGTGACATCAGCAAATCTAGTGATAAGGAGATCTCCTAGTAAGGGCATTAAGTAGCGGACGATTGTTGGAGTCTCAAATCCAACGTAGTTGCCCATTCGTCTGTAAGGACCCATCATAGTGCACTGTGGCGGCGCAATTGGCATAAATGGCACACTCGAATATGCGTAAGTACGATACTTGTACCCAGTCACTAGCTGTAACGTAGAGGTAGATTGAGTGGCAGTGGGTCATAGACGAATTAGCAAAGCTGCATGCGATATTGCATCACCCCAACCTTATCACGCCCCTGATTTTTAACAAACAAAAAAAATCGATATATAATCCCATAATTATATTTGCGTGATCGTTCAACCATCAATACCAAGTACCTGAAAACTTTTTCCCTTTAAACTACATACGTATTGATGCCTTGAACCCACTATGTCAATATTGACCCGCCCACAGAGTCATATATTACATAAGCATACGAATTAAATTGTCAACAACAAAATAAAACGTAATTGCTCCTCAGAGTTTACTACATAGCGGAAGTCATAACAATGGCAAAGCCAACCAAATTTGCTTCCTACCCTTTCTGCTATCAACAAGCTACCTCAGCTTCAGCCACGATTACCCTGACCTGCAGGATTAACCTCTACACAGTTTGAATAGTGCACCGGGTTGTCACATAACAAACCCGGTAAGCTTTTGCAAGCCCGTATGAGTAACTCAAAACAACTCACACAAAATCAAGGGATAAAACCCGCACGTTTCAATCGAGGAAACAACTCACACAAATCACGTTTCAATCAAGAAACCAAATCACGCTTTGATCCTCAAAAACACCAAATAAAGGAGAACAACCCACCCTTAATTTCCTTTCAAATCGAAATAAAAGAAAGCAACTTACACCTTGGTTTCTTTTAAAACAAAACATAAAAAGCAACACACTCCTTGGTTTCTATCAAATATAACATTTGGCAAGGGGAACTTGGGCAATTCCTTGTCCTTGAAGTAATATTGATGGCCCAGCCATTGTAGTCACAAAGTAATATGCTCTGAATCAAAATGGAGTCATAATGAAAAGAACTTGAAATTTTATTCATAAGCCAACGGAGTACATCATTGTCTCTTAACCATTAAGAGAATCTAATCCAAATGCTAGCTAATGCAAAACAAAAGTAGTTGTTTGATTCTTTCGATAACTCCAAAATGAATATGACCAGATGAGTAGAGAGATGTTGGTGGAGCAAAGCTCGCTTAAGTACCACTTATCTCAAAACCTTCCTAAACATTATACTTATTTTGGATGAGCCTATGTGAAGAAAAACTAAACCAATGGCATTTACTACAAAGTATATGGCAATTGCCAATTACATCTCTTGGAAAAATAAAGACTCAAACAGAATTGGCCATCTATTGATCCCAGCCAGATTTGTAGTCTTCAACCCTTCAGTCTAGATCATCTTCTAGATCTTCTTGTTCCATATAGTGAGCTTCTCTTGCTTCACAATATGCTTTGTAGGCGGTGATAAGTTCTTCATAAGCTCTACAAACTTGTGCCCAATGACCGGATAATCCACATCGAGAACATACATCTCTTTGTTCAGACTCCATTGATTGAGGCACTTTGAAAGCATCATTTAGATGGCTCTTAGTGTTTGTGGCGCCACCAACATTGATAGAGGTGTTGCCTCCCTCTCTCTTTCCACGTTGACCTCGTCGGTTCCATGTTCGCCTATTTTGGTAGTAACCTTCCCAAGTAGAGTAATTACATAGACCAGAACCTCCAGAAGTATCCATAAGATTATGGTTTTGCTCTTGGCGCTCTCTTTTAGGGGCGCGACTATGATTGGATTCCGGAATATGCTCTGTTTCCACGGATCTCAAATTATAGCTCTTCACAAGGATGTTGTCATGCTTTTTAGTGACAATCATAGCTCCAATGAGCTCATGAAACCTTGTGATCGGTCCTGCAGTAACATTAATTCAATAGTTCTTAGCAACCATCAATGCAGAGACAGGGAAGGTAACGAGAGTCTTCTTAATCAACATCACATCTGTGATCTCTTTACCATAGAATTCCATTAAGGATTTAATGCGAAGTGCTTTCGAGTTGTATTCAAGAGCTGACTTGAAATCACAGAAGCGGAGGCTATGTCATCTCACTTCAGGTCAGGAAGCAGGGAGTCACGGACGTTGCCAAATCTTTCTTCGAGTGAGACCCACAGCCTTTTTGGGTCTTCTTCATTCATACACTCGTACTGAAGCAAATCATCCATATGACTAGTCATTAGGATGATGGCTTTCGCCTTATTTGCCTTTAAGGCTGATCTATTTGCTTCCAAAGCTTGAGCTTGCTCAACAGTTAGCACATCCTAGCTAGGCTCAAGAATCGTATCCAGGATTCCATTGACCTTGAGATGTTGGCGGACATCACGAACCCATCTGTGATATCCCAAGCCAATTGTTCCCAATAGAGCAAAGTCCAATTTGTTCAGGTTAATCATCCTGAAAGAGAACAAGAAAAGGGTTAGTTTCGGAGCGGAAAAAGCTACCAGGAAAACATATAAAATTTCTCAGCGTAATCACTTCCAAAAAATTAGGAATTTCTTAGCGTAGTCTGTCACGCTCCGATTTTCAAGCACAATTTAACAACAAATAATAATCACAAATACTTCAGGTGTGATGGTTCAGACATCAATACAAAACACTAGAAAATGGAAGCCATATTATGTATATGTTACTTTCACTTTTTGTAAAGCATAGATGTATTAATCATCAATAAATATTGCCACATCAATTAAGCAACCCAGTGGCTAACTGAGCCGTTTTTCAAGTAGTTCATGTCCTTTCAGAGACACAACAAAAGAAGCAGTTCATATACAATACAAGGAGCTCCCACCGCAGATTAAACAAACAAAATACCACCAAGAAACCAAGCCCAAACAAACTCAGAAGGAAAATGAATCAGACCAACGAAAATAAAACTCACTAGAGTACCCAGTAGAGAGAAAAAAATCAATCTTGTATTTGAGTTAATGGAAACCCCGTAGTTGCTACAATCAAAATGAATGAGAATTGCATGTACAAGATCAAAGATTAGCAATTGATTACCTTCGTTTTCAAATTGCAAGACAAATTGCGGGGGATCGAACTCTAAGAGAGGAAGAAATTTTGAGCTTCTCTATTGAAATTTGGAGGTGAAGCTGAAGAGAGACAAGTCAGTTTGTTGGGTGTCTTCCGTTTTGGAGCTCCTCCTGTATTTAAGAGCTTGATTGGGAAAAAAGGGTTCTGGGTGCAAATGAAACAAGATTTAAACACGACTAGAGCCTAGAATCCAATAGTTCAACCACAAAGAATCATAAAGATTCCACCATTATGTAAAGTTTCCGCCATTAATGAAAACAACTATCAACTCTCATTTGAAGCACATCATTTTCATTCAGGAATTTTCACAAACACATGGTGTGCAATACCAAAAGCACACTCAAACACTAAAACCCAGAAACCAATTCACCTGTAGAAGCAACCAGCGATGATTTGAAGCTCCAAGAGAACTCCGGTTGCGGAAATTTGACCCTTCTGGGCGAGCTTTTCTATATCTGGGTCTCTGTCGATGTCGGCGGTAGTCGAGAGAACAGATTTGACTTGGTGCTTGGGTGTGAGAGAGAGAGAGCTGAGGAGAGAGTGAATTGTGATTATAGAGGGAAAAAGAATTAGGGCTTCAGTTAGTGGGAAATTTGACACAAAAAAACAAAAGAAAAAACAGAGGGAAAAAAATTAGGATAGGCGCCAAGATGTTTATTTGTTTCTCCGATGGCTTTTTTTCGTGGTAAGATTTTTTGTGTTTCTAATATACATATATGAATTAGTTTTGCGACGGCAGAAGGAAAAAGGGTCGCAATTGATTACAAAATTATTACGGCAAAGATTTTTCGTTGCAAATAATAACGCTTAATCGCGACGGAACATTTTCCGTAGCAATAGGGTCTCAATTGCTACGGCAATTGATGCTGAAGTAAAACGACAAAGCAATTGAGGTTTTTTTTTAGTAGTGTGCTGGGAGGCTCCCTTACTCGTATGGTGATGACTTCTTCCCCATACTCTGTTGTTACTTGATTAGCGAGGCTAGTCCAATTTTGTTTAACTAGCGGGGCTAGTATGTTCTCATGAGTTTTCGAGCTTAAAGAAATGTGTTTTATAAACGTTGTATGCATTGAGGTTTTTGACTACATCAAATTGTGGGAAAGTATTAAAGCTTTGCTTTATTTTAAATTATCTTGTTTACTTATTTTTGTCCACTCACACTAACGTTTTTATGTACTTTTCCCCCTGGGCCCTTCGGTTTCTTTTGCCCAGTGTGCATATTAGATTAGTTGAGGTCGGGCGTACATGGAATCGAGGCATAGCCATCAGCATAGCTTCCGTGTTTTCATTTTATTTATGTTTTCTTTGTTTACCTTGGATTAGAATTGCTCTGATAACCTATGGGATTAATGGTGTTGAGTTGAGACTTGTATTTGTGAAATTAGAGATGATATAATTTTGGGAGCAGGGTGGCTCCAGGGATATAAGATTGGTTGGTTAGAAGTGTGAATGTGTTTCTATTGGTTTTGGGTTGTCCATTTTTAGGGGAAGTTCTGCCAAATTTTTGGTAGAATTTCTTCTTAGGTGGGCCCCGTAGGGCCACTTCGGATTTCAGGGTGAAATCTGAGGCGGGTCCTGTCACCTATTTTGAATCAACAACATGCCAGCAGCTGATTGCTTATCCACAAAAGAACCTCCAGAAGCAGCATCAAGCATGTCTCGCTCCAAGTTTGTGAGACCATCATAGAAACATGTGAGCAAGGTCTCATCCTTCATACCATGTTGAGGACAGTGAGTGATGAGAGACTTGAACCTGTCAAAGTACTTTGCGTAGGACTCATCTTGGCCTTGTTGAATGCCACTAATCTTCCACCTTAACATGATGATGCGAGATGTAGGAAAATACTTCTCAAGGAACGCCTTCATCATGTCCTCTCAAGATGTAATGTGTCCACTTGACAACTCATAAAGCCACTGCTTTGCCTTGTTAGCCAACGAAAATGGGAAGGCCTTCAATTTCAAGATCTGCTCATCAGCTCCTTGTGGCTTCATGCTTGTGCAAATGAACTGAAACTCCATTAAATGCTGGTTGGGATCTTCCATAGAGAGTCCATGGAATGTAGGAAGACGATGGAGGAGTCCAGACTTCAACTCAAAATCAGTTGTTGCCCCCTCAGTTGCAGCAGGGTATGTTATGCAAGTAGGAACTCTACCAAGTGGGATGACGGATGTGGAGAGTTGCCTTATGGTGAGAGCCATTGGTGGTGGTGGTGGTATGACAAGTAATGCACGAGGTGATGGAGGTGGTGTGTGTTGTGGTGATTAATCGAATGAAGTGTTGGAAGTTTCTGATCCTCCCTCTACTCTATTTCCTTCACTATCTATTTGAAGCTCACGAATCTGAAGCGGTGTAGTCACTTGAATGTTAAAGATGTCCGAGTTCTTCTTTAGCTTTTCAATTCGTTGTTGGATGACATGAAGAGGTGTCTTGGGGTACTTGGGTAGTTCAGATGGTCCGGACATTCATGGATCTGTAGTAGAACGAAAGAATAAGGTTAGTAAGGTATAAACAAGATGTGGACCAAGGTACACACATTAAAACGTCACATATCAAGAAGCATACAATGGCCAACAAAATTTTTTAGTGGTTAGGTACAATCTTTTACAACTTTCGAATTAACCAACTTTAATAAGAGATTTGCAAGTCAAGGTTTGGACGTGCGGCCCAGAGATTCTAATGTTAATACAAGTCT